>LAZJ01000026.1:295671-580645 GCA_006503525.1 Cryphonectria nitschkei
TTTTTTCTTTTTTCTTTTTCTGCTTTCTTTCTACTTTTGGAAGATTTATCAATGGGAAATCTTGGGAATATGGGTAACTAAAGGGAATACGGGCGGGCGGCAACGGGAGGAAAAGAAAAAGTTTGTTCGTAAAGAACCGATGATCTGTGTCGAGACGGAGGTTTGGCACTCTGTCCCTCGGACGTGTACTAATTTGTTTTTTTCCCTTAACTCTTTTCCTTGGGAGGGTCTCGTTTCAGCATGGCGCCATGTCGAGAACCGACGACTGGAAGGGAGCACGGCGGGGTGCGGGAAATTGGGGTCATGGGGCACATTTCTTTTTCTGTTTTGTTTTTTGCTTTCTCATCCCCTCCCCCCCCCCCTTTTCTTTTTCTTTTTCTTTCTTCTTCTGCTTTCTTTCCTTCCTTCTTCCTTGGAGCCATACAGGCGATTGGCAGCAACGAGGATTTACCTTTTGGGAGGGGGAGGCACTGTGTTCCGTCCAGCCCCCCCCCTTCTCTGGATATGACAGGTCTCATTTTCCTCTTTTTTCCATCATGTGTCGTTGGTTCCCCAACCCAAACAGGTCATTTACAAAGTCTGCATGTTCAATTGTGTGTTTATTAGTGTTTCTTTTTCCTCTTTCCATATAGAAACGTCCATTTATGATACCAGAACAAGGGAGCACAGGAAGGGAGTGGTCCCTCGGAGCTTGAAACTTTCCCAAACCCCCAGGCTCAGCATGACATGGCAATTTTTATTCTTTTTTCATTTCATTTTTTATATTTTAGCATCGTCGAATTAGGTCGGGACGGAAAACAACAGCGAATAATTCCCAGGGGACAGATTTTTTCCTACTACTACTTGGTACTTGAGTGATCAACACCATCCCGCACCTCCTTTACACAAGATGTATGTGTGTATCACCCGAAAGATTGCCTTTCCGAGCCAATTTTTTTTAAACTTCCCTTTGATGCCCATCCTTACTCCCTGGTCCCTGAGCCATCTCTCCTCTTCTCCCCCCGTCTAGAAACGGTGAAGGGGGCACGGCACGAGGTGAGACCTATTGGCTAGCTAAAGTATCTTCGGAGGGGCTCTCGTCAGGCCAAGGGGCGGTAAGCAGCAGAAGCAAGGAGCAAAGGAGAAGGGGGGGGGGGGAGGTAAAAGACAAGAAGGGAAAAAATTGTTGAGACTTTAATTAGTGACCTGATTGGCACTTGACAACGCATCATCACACATCGGTGACAAGCTTGCTTTCTTTTCCTTGACGGCGCCTGCCGGAGTGTAAAAGAGAGAGAGAGAGAGAGAGTACCAGGATGGGGCGGTCGGGATGTCTCACAGGCAGGAGAGCCATGACTTGATGGTGGCGGTGTTGGTGATTATTATTGCTTTTCCTTTCTTGGTCTTTTCTTCTCTCCCTCTCTTCGTTTCCTGTCTTGTATATGCCATGTATTCGCATATACGATGATGATATATGTATTTAGAGAAATAGGCAGGGGTTGCTTTAACGGGGATAATCAGGTCCGATGTTAAGGACCGACTGAGTCCAATGCAGACGCGGGAACCCACGAGAAAGAGACCCTATTTTGGACAGTACATGTGACTAGAGCGGTACCTCAACCAGCGCCAGAGATGTTGCTTCTCGTGGGCGTCGATCAACTTCTCATCCTGCTGCAGCCCAAGCCCAAGGTCAAGCCACAGAAGGGAAGGGGAAGCGATGAGGTGATGTGTCTGTCAGCACTTGGTCGCCCTGTGTTCAGGTTTCCAAGCCGCCGTGGAAATTCTTGCATCATCATGAGTCGAGGCGGGGAGTGCAAAGAAGAAGCCCCCCCTCCCTTCCCTAGGGGATGGTGGAGGAAACAGAGAAAGAGAAAATCAGATGAAGAAAAAGAAGGGGAGAAAAAGCAAGCAAGACAGAGAAAAGGCAAGTCGGGAAGATCTCCGGTTGTAGTGATGTGTCATTTTACCATGATCCCGGGAGGAGAGTCGACCGGTGTGCCAGGCCTGCAGGTGGTACTTGCAAGAGACCTCGAGCCGCAGGCGAGCTTGTCCTGCATGGGACATGATAGTGCGTAGTGGGGGACAGAGACGTCAACGAGACCGTTTTTCTCTTTCCGTCTTTTCCAGGAGGGGAATCCGAGGAGAGAGAGACAGACAGACAGGCAGACAGGCAGACAAAACAAACGCCGCGTTATAACCAAAGTGGTGGGGGCGGTTGGGCAGAGGCACATCCATCCGCACCCTCCCTTCCATCCCGTCCCTCCCTCAAGAAAACACCCCGCACCCCACTACGGGTTTCCGTTTTAGTTGGTTGACATCCTTCTTCATTTATCTTCTTCATAATGGCCACGGAGGAGCTGGTCTGCCCTCTGTCTTCTGACGTCAAGACACACGACATTTCGGACGCGCAGGATGTTAAGCGAGACGGGGACGGGGACAGGGTACGGCGGCAAGCTTTGGTGGTAGTGACATTCTGAGCCCCGGTGTGGATTGTCAGTTTGCACTGATTTGATGGGCTGCGTGGGGTTGAGACGGACAGCGGGTGCCGCTTGTGCCGTGTGGAAGGAAGGAGGCAAGGAGAGCTTCGAGGTGCAAGTTGAGTGATATGATGTAACTGAGCTGCTGCTCATTCACGGCAGCTCTTTCCCCATCCTGGGTCTCTCTCTCTCTCTCTTACCTTCCCATGTCAACATCTCTCTTCATGGCTACGGGCTGTTCAGAGTGGTGAGTGAAGCCTTGGGCGGCAGCTTTGAACCTGCAGAGGAAGACCATTGCGCCACCGGGCAGGCTACCAAATCAATTAAAATGTTTCTTCTTCTTCTTCTTCTTCTTCTTCTGGAGAGAACATACCTATAATTCATTATTCTAATTATTTTCAAACGGAATCCCAGCATCTACAATGGTAAGATGTCTTGTCATGTTGAACTCGTAAGGGCTTTTAGTGATATGCCATGCAGGCTACAGTGTAAGTATGCACTAACAGACCTCCTCCGTCATTCCACCGTAGTACCGCAAAGGACCCACCACTGCACACTCTCTTCTCTCTACTCTGCTCATATAATATGACAGCTGGCCCAATGCAGGGGCTGCCATAAACGTCTGCTACCGCTATAATATGCCATGATCTCCTTGCTCTCTCTCCAGTCTATCACATCTTGTAATTCCCTCTGGCTGTTGGAGGTGGTCGCCTCTCTCCGCCAAAAAGCCGGCCAGCCGGATGAGGTGCCTTGTGCAAGGGGAAAAGTAAACAGCCTGCCAGTCGCGCCCAATCAGACCCAGGCCTGTGGTTACATTTTCCGATGTACATGGATGCGGGTCGCCATTTCCGTCTGGGTTTTGAGTAAACAGTTCCTCTCCTCACGGTCTGCGAGAGACAAGTGGAAGGTGGGGGGGGGGGGCTTAGGGTGAACTCGGACCATCATCAGCCATGATCATGGCGAGAACAGTAGAAAGAGAAACGAGCTCACCGCAGTATTCGAAGTTGGGCGTGCAGCTGAACGACAAACCCCGCAAAGAAGATTGACACTAGGATTAAGGAAGAACAAGCTTTGGACCCTGAATATCATACTCGTTTTATTATTAATTACGTCCCTTTCATTTTTCCCTTTTCGTCTCCAGCTTTCTTGGAGGGGGGAAAAACAGGAAGAGACGACCTCCATCTGATTATCGATATCGTGGGTTGTTGATAACGGATAAAGATAGATATGCGAATTATCAATATCCCTCTCCCTGGCAATCGCAGTTCGGCAGCCGCCCAATAACAACCTCAATCAACCGCACACTCTCTCACTCACTCGCTCGCTCGCTCAATCACACGCGACGGGGCGGGATGCAGGTCGCGAAAAGACGGGCACATAACCCTCCATTCGACACAGAAGCGGAAGAAGCAGCAGCAGAAGACACGACACGACGACGACAGAAGAAGAGGAGAAGAGGAGCCAAAGAAGACGAAGACGAAGAAGAGGAGAGGAGAACAGCTGCCCAAAGGTCGTCGATGCGACATCCCCAACAACAACGACCACCACTGCCACCACAAACGCTGCCACCACAGCAAGCACTGCTACTACTACTGCTACTACCACAGCCATCCAAATTACGTAACGCACCCGGTCCCAGCCGTCCAAGTTCGAGCCCAGGTGCAGATCGCCATCGATATCGTCATTGCAGGCCCTGTCGCCGACGCCAAGGTCGAGGTTGAAGCTGCCGATTGTTGGTGTCTGAAGTAGGAAGGGGAAAAAGAGAGAAGTATACAAGGGAAAGAAAAAGGCAACAGGAGAAAAGAAGAAGGGAAAAGGACTCGATACAGACAGCTCATTCAGCCTTGTGCCGGGGCAACCTATAATCCGCACCTCGTCGTCGTCCTTTGGCACCCCCCCCCCCCCAAGACCTTCCACTACCAATATTACCACCAAGAAGAAGAAGAAAAGAAAATCACCGTCGAAAGGACCACTTTCTAGTGCCTGGTCCGGGCCTCCTCTCCCCCCTCTCCCCCCTCCTTCCTCCCTTTGCGGCTGGGCCTGCCACACCCTGGGACCGGAACCGCCGATCCTCCCCGCCCGCCCGTCCGCCTCCGTCCTACCGAACTCTGCCGGGTCCAAACAGCCAAGGAACGGACGGCCAGACAAGACAAAAGAGAAGAAGGCACAAGACGAGAAAGAAAAAAAGATACACACACGCGCACACACACGCACACAAGACAAGGAGAGGGCACCATGTCGCCCCGCTCGCCGCCCTCCCCACACACGCACCCGGCCAAGCGACCTAGGATGTCGTCGCCAGAGAGGGAGAGAGACGCAGCAGGAGGAGACAGGGATAAGGACTCTCCAGGTCAGACAATAACGGCAGGCCCCTCACCGGCTGCCAGCAGCGAGCAGCAGGACATGGCATTTTCTGCTGGTGGCGCTGCTGCTGCTGCCGCTGGCGCTGGAGGTGCTGCCAGACTCGACGGAGGGGCGTCGACGCCTACCAAAGTCGGCCAGAGCAGCAGCTTCCGCAATGTCAGCGCCTGCAACAGGTGCCGCCTGCGGAAGAACAGGTGCGATCAGAAGCTTCCCAGCTGTGCGAGCTGTGAGAAGGCCAACGTCGCGTGTGTGGGCTATGATGCCATCACCAAGAGGGAGATACCACGAAGGTGAGCTTGAAGAGGACAGGATGACAAACAAATATACAAACTAATCTATATCCTTCCTCAACAGCTACGTCTTCTACCTTGAAAACAGGGTCGAGCACCTCGAGTCCCTGCTACGGGCCAAGAACATCCCCTTCCCGTCCGCCGATAACCTCGAGTACTGCTCGCGCATGGCCGCCGCTGCCGACTCCATCTCGGTCCGCTCACCCACCGAGTCCTCTATCGCCGCCGCCCTGCCCCCTCCTCCTGCGCCCTCCGACACCCTGGACGGCACCACCGCCGTGCCTAGCAGCGAGAGGGGCGGCGATGAGGCCAGACTGCAAAGGCTTGTGTCGAGGGCCGACATCACCCAGGGCAAGGAGGTCACTGCCAACCCACGCTACCTGGGCTCGGCCTCGGGCGTCTCGTTTGCGCGGGTCGTCTTCGCCGCCGTCCAGTCCTCGGTCAGCGAGAACAAGTCCACCTCGGACAAGGCAGGCGTGCGGCCCTCGAAACCCCTCGCCACGGCTGGAGGCGGCACCACGATGCGCGACTCCTTCTTTGGCCTCCACACCAAGCCCACCATCAACCCGGCCCCGTTCCCCGACAGGGACGTCGCCACCGCCCTCGTCGGCCTGTACTTTGAGCACGCCAACCCCCAGATCCCCATCCTGCACAGGGTCGAGTTCAGCAGGATGTTCGAGCAGGCCTACGACCCAGACCACCCCCGGCGCGGCCACAGGGAGCTCTACATGCTCAACATGGTCTTCGCCATCGGCAGCGGCATCATCATGGGCGCCACCGCCAGCAGCAGGTCCGACACGAGCAACAGCGCCGCCAAGCCAGGCGAGGGCCGCATGTCCTCCAAGCAGGCCCAGCCCGAGGAATACCACGCCAGCGCCATCGTCCACCTCGAGGCCTGTCTCAACAACAGCGGCGGCGGCCTCGAGGAGCTGCAGGCCGTGCTCCTCCTCGCCAACTTTGCCCTGCTGCGCCCTGTGCCCCCAGGCCTCTGGTATATTGTCGGTGTCGCCGTGCGCCTCGCCGTCGACCTCGGCCTGCACTACGAGGACGGAAAGGACGTTGAGGCCGGCCTGCGGAGGGAGTCGGCGCTCCAGGCTGGCGACGACGGCCGCCAGCGGGAACGAGGGAGGAGGGAGTTCGTCAGGGACCTCAGGCGTCGCCTGTGGTGGTCCACCTATTCGTTTGACCGGCTCGTGAGCATCTGCGTCGGACGGCCCTTTGGCATCTCGGACCAGGTCATCACCACCGAGTTCCCCTCCGTTCTCGACGACGACCTTATCACGCCCGAGGGCTTCCAAGAGCCGGCCCCCGACATGGTCGGCCAGCCCACGTACAAGCTTGTGGCCCACCACTACTTCCGCCTGCGCCTCCTGCAGTCCGAGATCCTCCAGGTCCTGCAGTACCAGCAGGCCCAGGCCGCCAGGGCCTCGGGCCAGAACATCAGGAACCCTTACATGCATACCAACCTACCTTCGCCCTTCCTCTCGCGCTTCGAGTCCTTCCGTGCCTGGCGCATCAACATCGACAAGAGGCTGTACGAGTGGAAGATGAACGCCCCGACCAAGCAGCACACGGGCGTCGGCTTCTCCACCGAGTTTCTCGACCTCAACTACTGGCAGGCCATCGTCATGCTCTACCGCCAGAGCCTGAGCGTCCCCTCCATGTTCGAGGGCGAGTACAACACCTCCATGGAGATGCAGCACAGCCCCAACCTACCCAACAGCGGCGGCAGCGGCGGTAGTGGTGGCAGTGGTAGCGGTGTGGGAGTCAGTGGCGAGCTGCGCGAGGACGAGGACAGGGTGTACCTCAAGGTGGCCGAGGCAGGACAAAAGATCATGCGCCTGTACAGACAGCTGCACCTGGCGGGCGTGCTCAACTATACCTACCTGGCAACTCACCACATCTTCATGGCCGGCATCTCGTACCTGTACGCCATCTGGCACTCTCCCATCGTGCGGAGTCGTCTCGTAAGTCTCTTTGGATTCTCTCTTCCTCGTTAATCTTTGGACAATCACCCCTTTACTGACAAAAAACGTGGGCAGACCCTGGACGAGGTCGACTTCACCGTGCTCGCCGCCACGTCCGTTTTTGGAGACCTCAGCGAGAAATGCCCACCAGCCGAGGCATGTCGTGATGCCATCGACAGGACGGCCAAGGCTACGATCCGGATGGCCAACTCAACCGGTGGCTTCGGCCAGGTGGTCCCGCCCAGGTCCAGAGGCAGCTTGTCCGAGCAGCGCGACTGGGCGCAGAGGAGTGACAGCGTTTCCAGCAGCAGAGGCTACCGGGGACCGCCAACACCACTACCTCATCATCACCATCAGCACAATCAACACCATCAGCATCACCAACAACAACACCATTACAATAGCAACAGCAACTCCCCCCAGACCCGCAGACCGTCCTCACAACACCAGCACGGCCTGCCCAGCATCAGCGACGTCTATACCGCCCACACATCCCCTGGTCCTCAACTCCCACCCATCCAGACCACCGTTCCTCCAGGTCCTTACCGCATGAACTCCCTCCCCAACCTCAAGGCCGAGCTGGACGGCTTCTCCATGATGCGAAACGTTCCAGCCCCGACGCGGAGCAATGCCAGCGACAATGTCAGCGCCGCCGCGGCAGCAGCGGCAGCAGCAGCATCAGCCGGCAGCCCCGAAACCTCCGCCATCGACCCTTCCCTCCTCCCGTCCCCGACCGCCATGCGCACACCGCCGCCACCTCAAGCCAACACCACGGCACAGAACATGGCGGCATACCTTGCGGCGGCGGCGGTTGCAGCGTCGCAAGCATCACAGCCCCAACAGCAACCGGCTGTGTTTTCGCCCATCCCCACGGGGCTAGCAGCGCCCATAGGAGGAGCCGGAGGAGCAGGAGCAGGCGGCCTGGGCCCCTTTGGCGACCTATCAGCGATAGGCTTCCTCGGCGGCACAGGTCTGAACGGCGTCGACATGGACGAGAATGCGGCGAATGTAGACCTGGGCTTTGGGCTGGGGTGGGAAGGCTTGCATCATGATTTTAGTGATGGGCAGCAGTATGACTTGTTTGACGGCTTCTTCTTTGGCGGCCAGCAGGGAGGACAGGGAGGACAGCAGGGGAATGGGGGAATGGGCGGTGCTAATGGGGAGCTGTGAATTTTGAGGGGATGCTGGATGGATGACTGATGATTATATATACATATACATATATACATACATACACACTGGGAGGGGAAAATGGGCAATGGGGTTTCGGGATTCAAGCAGGCGGATCGATCATGACTAAGTGGTGGCGATGGCGGCAGACATCAGTCCTCTTGCCTTGACGGCATGGATCAACTTCCAACAAGCATCATCAACATCATCAGATACGGCATCAGCAGCAAAGGCGAACTAGGAGGTGGAAGGATGATTTTTTTTGTGTTCTTTTCTCTTCTTTTCTGCTTCTCTTCTTCTTCTTCTTCTTCTTCTTCTTCTTCTTCTTCTTCTTCTTCTTCTTCTTCTTCTTCTTCTTCTTCTTCTTCTTCTTCTCAAGTATATATACAAAAGACTGGCCCGTGTGTACTTACTCACAATGAGCCAAAGCCCCCAAGACCTTCTCTCCTCCCAATTTCACGGTTGGGAGCCGCATTCAGGGGTCCTCCTGGCCATGTTTGTTCTTATTTTGTTTCTTTGGCTTACAACGCCTTGATCCGGAGGGCTGGGGGGTAATATATATCGTTTGTTTACAAGAGGGAAGGCAAGGGATAGGTATTCTGTTTTCTCATGTTTGCATGAGCCGGCGAGGTTCTTCTTTGGTTTTCCTAATGATTCCTTGGTCATCCAACCTTTAGAACCTTTAGGTTTTTTGGGGGGTTTTTTCCCCTCTCGTTTGGCAGCTGGGGGACCTTGATGATAATTACTTAACCAGCCAGCCGGTCAACAGCACGAACCAACCAATGAAACATTCTTCTTATCCCCACTGGAGAGAGAAATTGGGAAATTTGCACCTGGACCTAGTGATGACGATGATGACGACGAGGATGACATCTAATTGATACACCAAGACACAATGATGATTTAGTAGATTGTGGGAATTGGTTCTGCTTCGTTTCACTTCTCTTGCTTTCCTTGACATTCTTCTGGTACGTAACAACACACTTACAACACAAACAACATCCGCCATCTAATTTTCTTGATCGTCATCCTCCTCATCCTTCCCATTTCTTGACCCCTTCCCCCTATGTCTCCAAACTTATCATAACACAGTGAACTCTATGAAGAAAAAAAATTGGAAGAGAAGAAGAAAAGGGGAGATTTCCATCCAGCCGAGGTCCCAATTAAAAGAAAAGAAAGGAAGACATCGACACAAAGGGGGGGGCAGCAGGGAGCCCAAAACAAGACCAACGCCGTCATGATGCAAGGAGAAAGATAAGAGGTGCCTTTTCCCCCCCACCCTCCCCTCCTCGTCTTCTTCTCCCTCTTTTTGTCAGGCACGCTTCTCTTCCCCCCATAGCCCTCAACAGCTTTGCCCAGCAGCCAGCCTCGTGCAGCATAGGAAATATATGAGATTCTCAAGAAGTTGAGCACTCTTACTGACATCGAGATCCCTTATGCTCGTTGCACACGTGTCTTGTCTCTGTTTTTTTGTTTTTTTGGGTTGGTTATTGGCAACCTACTGCCTCAATCGTGTGGCTTACACACTAACCAAGATGAAATTGGTCGCCTAGGTAGGTGTGTAAATACTCATAACCTATTAGAAGACCGTGCGTGGCAGGAAGCACGTGCCAGATCTGCAGCTGCTCTTGTGGGGCAAATCTTTTCAGTCCTCCCCTGTCCTCTACTCCACGTCTAGAAAGCAGAACGCTGGTTTCGTGAGGGACGGGCCTCGCGGGAGCGACCGCTGGAAATGGAACCGAAGGGGTCTGAGCTGTTCCGACCGCCGTAGCCTCCGCGGTCTCCGAACCCGCGACCTCGAGACGTCATGTCGTAGCTAGACGCCCGGCGGTCGACACCAATCTTGACACCCGGGATACGCTCAAGGCCGACTGTGCTCCTCACGGTATTGGGTGGGAATGAGGGAAGCTCAGAAAAGCCAGCCTGGGTTCGAACCCAGTGATTGGCAGCTGCCACACTGGTCTCAAGGAGATCGCGCCTCTTGTCGGCCGCAAACCGGATGTAGGAATCCGCGATCTTGCCGCGCGAGACACGACTGAAAGCGTCGGCGACGTGACGGAAGTGCGAGGGCATGTCCTCCTTTGTGAGGCTCTGAGTGTCGACTTTTGCTGCCTCGATGGTGTCATTGCGCTTGATAGGCAGTCCGGGCAGAATCCTGCGTGCGTGGGAGATCTCGTCCTTGCGCACGATTAGCCAGCCCTGGCCCGACTTATTGGCCCGACCCGTCCGGCCCAGTCGATGGATGTACTGGTCCCGCTCAGGAGGAACTCCAAACTGGAGGACGTGCGTGACGCCAGGGAAGTCCATACCACGAGCTGTGACATCCGAGGAAATGAGGATGGCAGACTGTGCCTTCCGGAAGTCATCAGCAGCCCGAGTGCGTGCCCTCTGGTCCAGGCCTGAGTGTATAGAGAAGGTGGTGGGCAGTGACTTGTTGTAGCGTGGAAGGTAGTTAAGGAGTTCGCTGTACATCTGCACGAGGGCGGTGTTGTTGAAGAAGGCGATGGCCTTGAAGGGCTCAGGGCCGTGCTCGCCTGCCTGGGCCTTCTCGGTGATCTCCAGAAGGGCCGGCATGAAGTGCTCGAAACCTTGCACCGGGAGGATGTGCTGCGGTACCCTCTCGTGGGTGGGGGCCTCGTCGGGGTTGATGGTCTGGACGAACTGGAAGTTGGACGGGTCGACATATGTCCTCGCTAGCGACACGACATCCTTGGGAATGGTGGCAGAGAAGAGGAGCGTCTGCCGGGGCACCTGCCTTCGGGGCGGCAGCATGCTGACAATCTGGCGCAGCTCCTTCTCGAACCCCACATCGAGCATGCGGTCGGCCTCGTCAAGGACAAGGGCGGACAGCTTGGGGGCGTCGATCTGGCTGTACTCGTCGCTGAGAAGATCGTTGAGACGGCCGGGGGTTCCGACCAGCAGGTGGCAACCCTCGAACCTTGTCTTCCGCAGCATCATGTTCTTGTTCATGCCACCGACAGCCGTCTGTACGATGACGCCCGTGTGTCGGCAGAGCTTCCTGGCCTCAGCGCCAATCTGTTCTGCCAGCTCCCGGGTTGGCGAGATGATGATGGCGCGTATGTCGTCAGACTTGGCCCTGGTGGTGCCGCGGCCGCGCGTCGCAAGCTCGGGGTCGGCCTGGATGATTCTCTGGATGGTCGGGAGGAGGAAGCCGAGGGTCTTGCCGGTACCTGTTCTAGCCTGAGCGACACTGTGAGGAGGAGGAAAACATGGTCAGTATGATCCATCGTCACAGACAAGATGAGGAGAGCCTGCATCACGAGCGCGCCTGCTCAACACGACAACACGTACATATCCTTTCCCTGCAGGGCAGGGTTGATGCTCATGGCCTGGACATCCGTCATGTTCTCGTATTGCATATCGTCGGTGATGGCGCGGAGGATATTCTCGTGCACGCCGAGCGAGGACAGCTCGTCGAAACGGGTAATCAGGCCAGACGAGCCTGCGGTGTTGCTGCTAGGTGCCTCGGCGGAAGCGCTCGAATAGGCACGCGCGAGGACCTGACGGCCTATCGAGGCCGTCAAGACAGTTGGCTTACATGTTGCAGAAGGCCTCAAGGCGGCACCGGATGTGAGGATGGAGAGGGGAGAGGAGGAGGGCCGCACGGCGCGACACGCTCGAGCTTGTCGCAGGAGCTGTCTCTTGAGCATCTTGAATTGGAACAATTGTCAATGCTGGACACAAGATGACAGTGACGGCTAAAAGACCAGGCTGTCAATTAGGTCAGGCTGGATAGAGAATTGATGTCGAGGTGGGTGGACAGTCTTGGACAAGATTAGCCTGTATGTCGCGTGGTGGTAGAGTTTTCTGATAATTCACCACTCTCGGAAAGTCAAGGGTCAAGTCAAAGTTTTGGGCCTGGGGGGGAGGCGCAACCGCGCTAGCACTCAAGTTTTAGGTGGAGCACATTCGAAAATCCTATCCTATCGATAAGCCTTGTATCAGCACATCCCTGTCTGCTGCTAATGCAGAATAAAGTATGAACCCGAACCCTGACTCCATATATGATCGTATAAACCAACCTCCCCCCCAACACAGGCTCTCAGCCTAGCCCACTATCAACTACTCGGCCGCATAACATCTCCTCCTTACAAGCCCACTCCGCACCTGCGGTCCAAACCCAACCGCACGAGCAACTCCAGCAGTGCAACGAACCAGCTCCATGTAAAACACCACCGCGCGAGAACAGTGGCGGCGGCACAGCGCAGGAAGCTGTGCTGTCTCATCTGTTCTTCCCGGTACTCCTCTCGCAGGCGGCTAAGCAGCGTAGACGGCAAAGACCGCCTCACCTCGGCGTGCTCATGCTCGTCGAGGTCCTTGGGCAATGCTGCGAGGAGCCATGCTACGCCTTGCACGTAAGCTGTGCGCTCACTCCGCTCACGGCCCGGGTGATGTGCCGGGTTACTGGAAAGAGCGTTGTTCATGAGCGTCTGGCCTAAAGGTTGCGTGTGAGCATGAAGACCTGACATTCATGGCCCCAAGGATGCATGATCCACAGGTACAGTAGCCATCGCACTTACCTTGTATCGCACAGAACTGATCGAACCCAGCTGCCCAGTCCTGCTCCAAATATCCCGTCCTGCGCCTGCCCTGGATGCTCTTCATCTGCTGATTGTGCATCTCGGAGCTCGTGGCGATGCCGGCTGACGACGCATCGTGATGGCTGGCTGCGGCGTTCTCCTCCTGTGATTTTATGCCGCCGTCCAACGTCAGGATAGATTGGCTCGATGTCATCTCGAAGAAGTACGAGTCCCAGCTGTGGATGCTGACGCAACGGCTTAGTATTCCCAGATGGCCGAGACAGTTCTTGATTGCCATTGGAAACGCATCCATGATACACTGGTCAGAAGCCGGCGGTAACATTTGATATTGATGGGATGCAAATGCTTGTATTGTCTTATCCGTGGGTTCCATTGCCATGAGGCGCAGGACGGTAGTCCTGAGGATTTGTTATATGTACGTCCAGGTGGGCAGTCCAAGTGGGTGCGCAGGCCACTGCTACCACGTTCGCGCCTCGACTAGCATTAGCACCTGGATGGGATGATCCCATGAGTTTCGAAGATTCTGCACAATAGTAAAGAGAGGTTCCAAGGTGTCCAGAAAGCCGGACTGGGTGCCACGTAGCTCTCAGTAACCTGAATGAGGCTGAAATGATAGTGAAATGTAAGTTGGAAGTCGGACTTGCACCAGAATCCGTGGAGCATGCTACCGGAGACGCTTTGACGAATTCAGAGAGCAACCGGAGAAATAGGACCAGAGGGCATGATTGAAAAGAAAAAGGGCCCCAGAGAGAACCCTCAGAAACAAAATCGAGGCAGGCAACATAATGAATCTTGGAGTATGAAGAGAAGCGTGCGCTTGGACAAATAGTTTTATACCGGACAACCTGTATGCCCTAAACTAGAAGCACGCGCAGCACTTCTGCCATTGTATTCGGCCAAGTGTGCTTCTTAGACTTTGATGGTTCAAGCGGGAATTGGGCCTTCTGCAACACCCCTCCCCTTCCTGCTCCGGAAGTTCTCTTTTCATCGTGTGCTTGGTGATTTTCAGAAAGCATACATCCGCATTCCAAAACTCCTAGGCCCTGCAATGGGAAAAGCATGTGAGTGTGTCTAGGCCTGGGTCTTATCAAGCTGTACCGAAGTTCACAGTGGGTCTATGGCAGGGGAGCGTCGCCCCCCCCCCCCCCTTCCACAAAACTGGGAGAGTTCCCCAGAGCCTCAATGGAGCCGACCAGGATGGGAAGGACGACCCTTATGATCCAGATGGGCTTGTGATTGTCAGACTTGAGACGGGATACTTGTCCGATCTGCCATACTCAAAACCCTTGTGACAGGCTGCCTCGATATTCAGACCGCCCACGTTACTACAAACCATCTATATGTATCATACCCAGTGAAGCTCACTTCAAATGACAGCACATGGTGAGAAACCAGAGAGGAGGCCAATCGTTCTGTATTCCAGATACCTCTGCAGTGAGTTCCATCCTCCCAGGACCTGGAGAGGAACAATCTCCTCCTCCATCAACAGACAGTCTCCCCGTTTCCTTTCCCTTCAGCAAGGAAATAAACTTGTTGAATAAGCCGACCTGACAGTATGATATACTAATTCCCGTCACACAACCCACCCCTCAAAGAACACCCAGGAGCGTACCAGCCGAAGCAATTGTTGATATCCGATATGCTATGCCTTAGTCCAAAAAAAGAGCAGGCCACCACGTGACAACGAAGTATGTACGCACGAGGAACGCCTTGCATTATAAAACCTCCAGCAGTCACCTCCAGTGTCATCGCACGACTACCAAATTGTGTGTCAACCGGGCCAAAGACAACTTCCCTCAAGATCCCGCCCCTCCGAGCTCGTAGTTTAGGCAGAGGACCCGGTAGCATTCTTCTCAGCCGCAAGCTTGGCCTCCATCTTCCTCCTCGCAGCGAGGATCATCTCGTCCCGCCTCTTCTGCAGCAGCGACTGCCTCTCGTCCTTGTTGGTGCTCCACTTCTTGGCCTGTGCCACGTCTGCTTCCTCCTCCTGCTGCTGCTGTATCTTGTCCTGCAGGTTATATCTCTGTATCAAGTTCGGCTGCGCGGGCTTCTCGGCGGCCTGCCTTGCTGCTGGGTTGGACTGTGTCGTCGTTGCTGAAGAGCCCGTGTTAGAGCCCGGCGGCGGAGGAGGCTGGAAGGTGATGGGCGGCTGGAAGTTCACGTGGACAGTCAGTAAAGAAGGAGATTCCTCCACTTGTCTACCGATAGAGAAAGAAGGTGACAAAAAATAAGATGTTGGGAGTGGAGGGAGACATACAGTCTCTATTCTCCCCGAGAGGATCTTCTCCGTCGTCGCCGCAATACTACCTCCGTTCCGCTGCAGATCCCACAAGATCGTCCGCCTGTCATACTGCGGGAACATCTGCTGTATTCTCTCCACAGCAACCTCGCGCTGTCTCATCTGTGACAGGGAGTCACGCCCCCCAGCCCCTGCGGGCGACGACGACGACGACGACGACGGCGACGACAGCCACTTGTACAGCAGCCCGCCAAGCACGATGATCACCACCAGCGACGGTAAGCCATATTGATCGTTGGCCATCGTTCCTGTTTCTCTCTCTCTCTCGTCCTGTCTATCTGTCTGGTGGGTGGATAAGACTGGCTCCGATTCG
The DNA here is from genome assembly GCA_006503525.1 of Cryphonectria nitschkei. NCBI lineage: Eukaryota > Fungi > Ascomycota > Sordariomycetes > Diaporthales > Cryphonectriaceae > Cryphonectria > Cryphonectria nitschkei. The sequence goes on from LAZJ01000026.1 coordinate 311,093, forward strand.
AAGAGGAGGTTTCGAGATGGTGTGTTGGTTTGCTCTGGTGCACACGTGGAGGTCCCGAGATATCCCGTCCCCGGCGAAACGTAGCAGCACTGGCCTTGCTTGTTCGATCGGTTGCGTCGGTCTTATAGGCTTCGTCTAGGATGTATTCAAGGCGAGTGGCCTGGTCAAGTTAGGTTGGGAGACCGAGGTGAAGTGCAGATAAACTGACGAGTTCTAGGTTGGTCGGTCCATGTTCAGCGTGTATGAGAGTCACCTGTGCAGCCGCAGCACCTCCGATAGACTGGGGCCCCAAGCAAGTGTCCGTGCACCACTGATCCACAGGGTTAGGGTCTACTGGCGTTCAAATGAGAAGACCCATGTACACGAGTACACAAGTACATCAAGTCATCACCAGACATCACAGAACACGAATGCAATCTAACATGATGGACAATCAAGTGCATCAGAGAAGGTAGTTGGGCTTTGCTCATTAGGTACTACTCCTCCAGGTGCTCCATAGTCAAGACTTCTCTCATCATTTCATATCAGTTTTGTTTGCCAGTACCACCAGGCCCTCAACGCGCACACAAACAGCAGGCCCAGATAACCCGTGCGAGAAGAGTGCGCAATGCCAAGCACTTGGCCGAGCGCAGACCAAATTGCTCCGGAAAGACCTCCACTTGACCAATGACGCCGTCCGAGCTCCTATGGGTCCGACCCTCAGATCCTCAAATGCCGAATAAACCACTGGATTGGATGAAGAGCAGAGCCGACAAAAACACTACCACGATGCCACGCGGTACACCGTAGCCCCTGTGGCCCGGCAAAACCCAAAAACAAAGAGACACAACGCCCAGTCGGATCCTTATGAGTGAGCAGAACCGTTGGCGTCGGGAAGGCTCTCGAGGTCCTGGTAAACCAGGACGAGCTCACGCTGGACAAAGGCTTAGCAGTGAACTTTATCAAAGAGGTAAGGAGATGACTTACTCGCTCACGGCTCCACGTGGTGGTGTTCCAGACGATATAGTAACCGCGCTCGGTATCGGGGGCGATCAGCACGGGTTGCATTTCGGTATCCTTGGTCAACCAGCAGCGCATTGTCTTGTGCCAACGCCAGCCCCGCAGGTAGCTACAGTGTCAAAAGTCAGCCGGTGCGCTTCAGGTCGCACAATTTTATAAAAGAAGGAAGTACAACTCACAGTTGCTGCGCGGCCAGGAACTGGTGTCGGTCCTGGGGGTTGGCGTAAAACATGTAAATTAAGGTCTCCTCGGTGAAGTTGGTCACCTTCTGCTCGATGGGCTGGGTGTTTCTAACGGTGTAGCACTCAGGCAAGCTGAAGTTGGGCTGGGGAGGCTTGGGAGGAGCGTGGTCGGTCAAAGAGAAAGCCTGCTCGGAGAAGGGCCTGTTCCCAATTAGCAAGATGAAATCCATGGGTTGCTAGGGTGATGAGATGCCTACACGTCACTGTTCAGATCCAGACCAAACTCGGCCGGGTTCATGCCGTGCACGAGGGCACTGTAGGCAGGGTACTTGGACATCATGGCCATGAGGCCCTTGATGCCGAATTTGTCAGATTCAGACATGCCAGGGAGGAGTTCCTGTTGGGCAGGAGACGATGATCCTCCTCCAGACGGGTCGTTTGGCTTGCTGGTCGTGCCCTCGTTTCCAATGGCGCCTAAAGGATTCTGCATGTCGACGGATGGACCTGCGGCCTCGGGGGCGGCCTGGTTGGTGGAGGAACCATCCTCACGGAAGGTAGACTTGCGACGAACGTCATCCTCGGTCATGGAGGAGATGCTGTCAGAGGGACGTGTGCCTGAAGATGCATCAGTAGTGCGCACCCAAGATCACAGACGCATCAGCCACGTACCAACTGGTGAGCGGGCCTCAGAGGTACGCGCACTTGCGGTGACTGCGTTCAATAGACCGTTGCCAGACCGGCCTGCCTGGGTCGGGGGAGACGTGACGGCACCCTGGGAGCCGAAGCCACCCAGACCAGCCATCAGATTCGCGTTTCGCTCCTGTCCGATCTCGCCGTTGCCGTTTCGGTTTAGTGGAGGGAACTCATCGCCGCTGTTCGGTTGAGGCTGCTGAGACTGGCTCATGTTTGCTTGGCTGCCGAATCGAAATGAGTTTTGGCTAGAAGAGATTCGCGAGACGGGAGAGAACATGTCCTCCTGTTGGCCTTGTTGCGGGATGGAAACGCTGGGATTCCTTGCCGGGCCGCCCAGATTTCTTGCTGCTTGGCCACCCCACATCGAAGGTTGAGCTGCGCCTGACATCTGTGCATTATTGCTCAGTTGAGGGAACTCCCTGCAATCAAACAGTTAGCACACATCCAAGTGCACAGATCAGGTAATCGAGTTTGTGTGATCCGGGGGCCCAATGTCAATGAGGGGAGTGAAGAGGGCAGAGGGATGCATCAGGGCAGAGAGGAGGTGGGATCCTTGACGATACCAATCAAAGGCAGCCTGGTTGATGTGACCACTGGGGCCTTGAGATGGCTGAGCATCCTCCTCCTCCTGCTGCTGCTTGCCCTGGACCACCTGAGACCAAGACTTGTGGATGTCAGGGCTGGGTCGCCGTGGAGATGAGGCCTTCTGTTGCTGCCACTGCCGCTGCTGATGCTGATGCTGCTGCTGCTGCTGCTGCTGCCGCCCAGCCCTCTTCTGCACCAACTTGAGTCTGGCAGGGTTCCTAGGAAAAGCCATGTTTTCCAAAGAAAGAGACCCCAAACGAGCAGATGAGACTTGGGTGGTGGTGGTGTAGGATGGAAGAGGGACGTGATATGTGAAGGTGAAGAAGCCCTGTCGGCCTGAAAGGGTGGGAGGGAAGAGAAGAAAGAAAAACAGTGGCTGCAGCAGTTGCGCAGAAATATTGAAAGAAGACTTTCGAGATAGGCTTGGGTGCACCTACGATAGATCGAGTGGTGTTGCAGGTGTTGACCCTGTGAGACTTTGTGCAAAAGTCGCAGCCCCTCCAAGCTGCCTTGTTGGCGTTTGCATGCTGCCAGAGCCCATGGGAGCAACACCACCAAATGCCCAGCCTGTTCCATTATTCACCGGCATAGCTGCAGGTCCTTCATCAGCTTCCTTGCAACACAAACAACACGCATGCACACACTGCACTACACAGTGGTGCCATCATCCCCTTACCCAGTTTCCCATTTGGTAACCTATTTGCTCCCACTCTTCCTGTATGTTGTGTCTGCTGGCCTCCTCCAAAACCACCAGGTACCCCTCTTAGGGACTGAGGTACAGTTCCTGGCCAACACAAGTCCAGTCAGCCACAGTTCAATGTATCATCCGGCAACGAAGAGAGAAAGCGTGCGCAATGGTCAACGGCCAACGTTGAATGGCCAGCGACAAAGAGCCCACGGGCAACGCGATGCGCATGCGGTTCCAGCGCCAGACCGAGGACTTGTCGTCTTGCAACAAGACATGATCCCATCTCTTGCAACAGTGACTCAGATCCGGCTAGGTGCAGGGAGGCGATCGTTGAGGGAAGCACGCCGTCGCAATCCCCAACTGCGAACTGCGCGCTTCCTTCAGAACGAGCGCGCTTCCCCTCCAGTATCCTCGACATGCTCCAGCTTGTAGCAAGTTTTTGCACTCGAGATGGCCCTTCTCGCTCGGAACCGCACCACGAACCATAGGGCACAAAATGCGGAAGGGCCAGGCTCGGACGCGAGAGGGAGGGCGATCGTGTGCCATCGTACCTGTTCTATTCATCGTCGCGGTAAATCTGTCTGGTTCCCTAATTGCTTCTCATGAGAGCAGGTAACGCCTCGAAATTCGTTCGCAAATCGTATACGGTTCGTGGGATGTGTCTCGATAGCTTTATGGCAGGGTTGGAGGGCGGAGGATATGCGAGGAGTTGTCTGATTGACAGAGGTCATTGAGGTGCTCCCTCCAAACGAGGCTCAATGCAACTCTAGTGAGGATTGCCGCAGGGCAGGCATGCAAGAGGACGCACGGACTCTCCCCCACCAATGCTGCAAGTCCTCCTCCAGTTGGGGGGACAGGGGTGGTCTCAGAGGGGCTGCCCTAAGACGTTTTCGTACGCCAGGTCCAGCTGACCTCAGATGGACGCCTCATCTCAGACCTCTCTCTCTTCAGGCTTCACCTTCATTAGCCACACCTCTTGTCAAAATCAATCTTTATGATTCAAATATAACTATTACTTCGACAATGTTTCCTTGAATGCACTCCCCCACTCTCTCTGTGTTATTTTTCCCTATTCAATTCCTTCCCTTCTTTTATCTGTCTATTTAATATTCTTCTTGATCACAATATTTCTAATCTTCATTGATGGCTGTCAAGAGGCTCTTCTCAAAATCAAAATCTGTGACATGACGGCCAATCAATACTATCTTGCCTGTCTTAATTTCGTCCTGCCCGTCTGACGATGGCGCATCAAAGATTTCGAATAATTCTCTCACGGCTTGTATGATTTTTGTAGTCCCCTTCCTCACTGCCAGACGTCCTTTCAACCGGTGTATCTCAAAGGATGTCTTGTGTTCGGCATCATCTCCAGCCAGCTCATTGTCCCAAAGCAGCGACCTGAGCCATTTGTCGACCCTGTGCACCTGCTGTTCTTCCAGCAATGGCAGTGGTATTGATATCGTCGATATTGTCTATAATGTGTTAGCAGTGCAACACAACATGGTCAATCAGGAGAAGTCCTTTAAACTCCGCCACGCAAAAGGAGGTACTGACTGGATCGAGATGGCTGTGACCCTTCGAGTTGTCCAGCTCCACCACATTGTCATATGCATGAAGATCTAGAAGGTAACCTTCAAGCTGGGGCACTGCGCTCTCCTTGGTCAAGTGGAGCTTAGCAAGTCCGTTGATAGACCTGATCCTGTCCTGCACCGCCTGCAGCTCCTGTTCTGAGACGAGGTCCGTCTTGTTGATGACAATGACGTCGGCGTGTGAAATCTGAACATGCGCTGTGGTCATCAGCGGGCCATGCCCATCTTCTTCGTGCCCTTCTACCTTCCCTGTCGGGTCGTCCAGGCTCTTCAAGATATTTTTGGCATCGACCAGTGTCACGATACCGTCTAGGTAGATGGTGCTTGCAAGCCCTTCATCCACCCAAAACAGGGGTGCTAAGTTCCCTGGATCTGCCAGACCCGTTGTCTCCAGCAGGATGTAATCAAATTTGCCCTTCTTCGCCATGAGTCCCTCAATCGCGTTGACGCCAGTGTCCCTGTGGTAACTGTGAGCACTCTATAACCCGCGGAGGACTGTCAGTGGGAAAAACATACTTCACGGAGCAGCAGATGCAGCCGTTGCCAACCTCTAACCATTCTTCGACCGATTCGCCGTCCTTGTTCACCGTGAGAGACTTCTCTATGTCCAACGCTATATTGAGAGATGTTAATTCAGATACTTGTCGTCCCTTGTCCTAAATGCTTTACTCACAGTCGCCAAATTCTGCGAGTTCTGTCAGTCCACGTCTGGCTTATAGAATAGAAAGAAGAAGAAGAAGGGGGGCAAGGGGGGGGGGGTAATACCGTTCATAATCACTGCAACTTTCTTGCCGTGCTGCGCAGTCAAAATGTAATTCAAGAGCGTAGTCTTGCCGGCCCCGAGATATCCTGTGTCCGGGAGTGGAAGACATATTGAGTCAGCTCGAACATGTTTTTGAGTCGTCTGCCCAGGAGTTGAACCTATTCACCTGTCACGATGGTGATCGGAACCTTCACGACCGTCTCTTCCCCATCCAGGTTGTCGCCTGCCTCCACCAGGTCAGGAGGTGCATCTTGGTCGTCCATGTCCATGATGACGATCGAGTGATTCTTTGCAGACAGACCGAAAGTTCAAAATCCAGTTAACGAAACAAAGTGAACTGATGGATACCTAGAAACACAAGGCGTTCTATGAAATAGAAATCTGCGCAGCCTTCAAGGTTTTGGGGGTAGAAACTCCTCAATTCGAAGTTTCTCTCACGGTCCCAAGGCACCTGTGCAGGTCGCTATTCAACGTCTAGTTTCAGTGGCTGACAGCGCCGATGCAACCCGCGCGGCACTGGAAAGAGCTACTGTGGGGTTCCCGCTTAATGGACCTACAGTAGTTACTTAGTCATCAGTAGGGATTCTTCCAGCACTGGCCTACTCTGTGTACTCGCGTGCCTACGTAAAGTGTACATTGATAACCGACACCGGTTCATTCTGGGAGGTCTCTCTTCCTATATTCGTTTGCGTCGCCCACACAATACCCTTCCCGGCGAGGCCCAACACGGTAAGGAATTCTTGACCGATTAGCCAGGATGGCTTCAAAAGAAGATCAGCCCGTTGACAACAGAGATGTCACCGACATCCTCGACGCGGAGGGCAAGGAATGGGAAAAGGCAAGTCAAGTCCATCCGCAGTCAAATCTTCCCCTCTCCCCTTCCTTTACTTCTTCTCTTTCTCGTCATTTTATCATTCTTCCCACGTGTGACTGCGAAGCTGACTCTCCACCCATATCAGGATGCCGAGATCGACCGCATCCTCAAGGCCTTCCGGCTCGACGCCTACGCCGTGCTGGGCCTGAAGCCCGGCGTGCCCGAGTCGGACATCAAGGTCCTATACCGCAAGAAGTCCCTGCTCATCCATCCGGACAAGACGAGGAACCCACGTGCACCCGACGCCTTTGACCGGCTCAAGAAGGCACAGACGGAGCTGATGGACGAGAAATACCGCGCGGTGCTGGACGAGGCCATCGCCGATGCGCGCATGCTGGTCCTGCGGGACCTGAAGCTGACGGTCGACAGCCCCGAGGCCAAGGAGCCCGACGCCGCGTTCGAGCGCAAGTGGGCGGACAAGACCAAGATGGTGCTGATCGACAACGAGCAGAGGCGGCGGCGCCAGCTCAAGGCACAGATGCAGGAGGAGGGCCGTGAGCAGCGGAAGGAGGACGCCGAGCTCGAGGAGAGGAAGAGGAAGAGGCAGCACGAGCAGGACTGGGAGGCTACCAGGGACCAGAGGATCGGCTCGTGGAGGGCCTTCCAGAAGGGCAAGTCGACCGGAGGCCCCGACGGCCCGAGTAAGAAGAAGAAGAAGATGAAGCCCATTGGCTAAGAGAGATAGGAGGAGAGGCCTCGCGGAAGGGCTCAAATGGCTGGGTCATTTGCTTACTCTACAGGCGTAATTTACGTAGCGTATGCGGCGATGCGAGCAACGCTGGGCGACTTTCTGTGTCATTTTTTTATGTTGCACCGCGGACACGCCATACGATAGATACCATTAGTTTCCCTACCTGCTAGATTTCTGCAGTATTCAAGGGCAAATTAACTTGTTTGATTCTCTGAAACATTTGCGCTATTCGCTGGTGCGTAGCGAGATGCCACAGCGTCCGTGTGCTTGACCATATGCGCCAAGAAGGATATCCTATCCGTGAACCCAACGTCCAGTCATTTGCTGGTTGAAGATGCCCATTCACGAACTCAGAACAATCCAATAGTCGTCAATATCGCGACCATGCTCTACTGCTTCCTACGGTTTTCTTCGTGACGGTATCCACTGTTTCTTGTCGCGTATGCACCCTTTGAGCTCAGGGCCGAGGCGGATGCTTTTTCTTGTAAGCGATGAATCGGGTCAAGTTCAAGACCGCCTCGTCCGAGCGAGCCCTCAGCTCACTGGTCGCACCACGCTTGTCGATGGACTTCACCATGGTTTTGACCTTTGGGACGATCTGCTCAAGATGCTGCAAGAAGTTGTCCTTCCAGAACACGGCCTTGTCGCAGGGAAGGCTCTCGTCGCCATAGATGTCCATCAGCTGGTTCAGAGCCTCGACTGTGTCCGCCGGAGAAGTCTCAGGCAGCGCATCGAGTACGGTGAGAAGGAAGACGCCGACCTCGCGGTTGAGGTCGACGGGGGCCGGGTCCTGAGCGAGCTGCCCCAGCACACCGATGCACTTGACGCCAAGTGCCTGGAATGGGTCCTCTACTTCTTCTTGTTCTTCTTGTTGCTTCCCCTGCTCGTCCACATTGGCTGCCAAACCCTTGGATGCTTTGTAGAGGGAGATGAACTTTTGCTGTTCGTTGCCTACACGTGGTGTGGAACCTTTTAGGGTCCGAGATACCGCCCATGCAGCACTGGTGACGAGCGAGGCGAGAGACACATCGGCGGTGTCTGTGGCAAGCACAGGTGCGACGACCTTGGACCAGAGGCGCTTGGCAACTGGCGACCAAGCCTCAAGGAGCCCAGCGTTGCCAGACTCCGAGTAGTCGAAGCAGGACATGGTCCAGGCGATATTGTTGAGGGCAGAGAGGGCTTCCGACTGGACTGCAATTGCCTCGTCTGACGCTGGGGCAAAGTTGGCCAGGCGGATGAGTTGGGGCGTCGCTTTCTGTAGAAATTCTCGCAGGGTCGGTAAGTCTTCGAGACCCGCGTCGTCCTCGGCGTCGGAATCTGGTCCAGTCACGAGGTCCATGTCGGCGAGTATCTCGTCCTCATCCATCGAGACGTCATCCTCGTCGGCGCCATCTTCTTCTGCAACATCTCCAACTTCATCATCCTCGTCACTTCCCTGCTTCATATCTTCGTCTTCGCCATCGGCACCTGCCATCGCCGTGTCGTCTTCGAATCCGTTCCACTCTGCCGTTGTCTTTTTACCCTTTGTTATAGACCCCTGCAGGTCTGTTGCTATCGAAGCCAGAATCTCGAGCGCCTGGGTCACGGCTTCGATCTCGACACCTCCAATCTGGTACGTCTTGGGATCTTGCTTGGTCTTTTCCAGAACTCGGCAGAGACTTGGGATGACCTTGGCATCAGTAGCACCGTCCTGGCCGGGACTGCCGTCATGCCATTCAAGGGCAGAGTAGATATTGTGGAGCACGCCGGAAGCATATACTGCCTTGGAGTCTCCCAACTCCTTGTACTTAGTCAAACTTCGGAAGCAATTCGATTGGTCCGCAAGTATAGCTTGTGATGCTTTCAGATTGTCCTCAGAAAGGGTCATCAAGCAGCCCATCGTCTCGTTGAGGACCTCAGGTGGAGTGAAGCTCTGGTTGACAACCAAGCACAGGAAAGGGATGAACTGGGAGTTGGACACGATAGCCTCTGCAATCTCATCCCTGGCCGTGGCTAGGGCGCCCAATAAAGATAGCAATGCCGTGGTGATGTTCCATGTCACTTCTTGCTGCGCCTTGGCTACTTTCGAGAAACTTTGATCTGAGATCGTTTGGACCACCTGAAATGATCAGTCAAAATACCAACGTAGAGGGATGAGGCGTATACAAACATTCTTGATGGCATGCTCCAGGGCAGTGAGCACGTCAAGCCTGAACAGATGGACACAGAAATCACTCTCCTCCTCAGAGACAATGACCCTCAGGATCTCCCAGCCAGCAGCACGGCTGTCCAGGCTTGCATCAGTCAGAGTTTCTGTAAGAATAATGTGAACGATCTGTTCCCTGAGGAGTAATTTCCGACACTTCTCATCCTGGACAATGTTTGCAACGGCTGAGGCGGCTGAGCCTCGAGCCTTGGGATCAGAGCTCCGTAGATCCTTGATAACAGGCAGGATCTGTTTCTCTCTCAGAGCAGCAAGTTCAGGGTCTGTAGGTGGCTTAACAGCCTTGAGGGCCATTGGGTCAGCTCGATGCCCATTAGCCTTGTTACGTCGTGACTTGCCCATTCTGATGGTTGAGGGCTGCAGCTAGACTATTCCAAGGTTTACTCAGTTATGCCTTGGGAGATGGGGCAAAATGATTTCTAAGGGGAAGAAATTGATATGAAATGTCATAAGTTTTGGTATGTTATAAACCAAAAGATCAATGTCGAAGTCTTGATGAGATGGGATCGGATATCGATAATATTGATCAGAACTTTTTTGCGGGTCCCCGCCACCTTCACTGCGGTAGGCAAGGCAGGGCACATGCAGGGCCCAAGGAAGTGAAATCGTGGGGTAAAACGCTGGGCTGGGCTGGGCTGGTCAAGCCCAGCATGCGTCCTATGGGAGGTTCAAGTCAGGTACAGGGGATAGGGAGACAGCAGAACCCCAGAACCCCTTGTCCCCCCTGCAATTGGCCGCTAACGTCCATCCATAGCACATCTGTTACAGGGGACCAGGAGCTGACGCCATCTGCTCGCATTGTCGTCACGTTCCTGTGATGGGAAGGCAACACAGTTTTACCTTAGCAACCCTCTTCCTCCAACCCTTTTCTGGGGAAGACATCTATCTCGTCTTGAACTTCCCACCTCCCACGTGAACACAACTTTGGAACCGAGATGCCCTCTATCAAGCATTACACTTTCCACTACTGACCCTCGTTTCGTCCTCAGAGCCTTCCTAGACCGAAAGACAGAGCGAATCCGTTCGTAAGCCCGAATGCCTCGATACCCGAGGTCCAGAACTGCGATACCCTTTGCACCCGAGATGCGCCTGACGGTACTCGAGATACGGCCACTCTGATTCTTCAGAAACCCGTGTACACAGAACGTCAGTGTGCGTTGGGTTTTATCCGGCGCGCATCAACGCACTGAGGACGATGCGACCCAGGCTTGATCCCGAGCTCGGCGTCGCTAAGAAGGACGACGATCACTTCGTCAAGGATGGCAGAACACCGACTGGGTGGAGGGCCAAGAATGCTCCCCGGATACCTCCTCGAAAGACGTTCCGACGCCTCGGCCTCCTGATCCTCTTGGTCGTTGCGATTTACGTCTTCATCGCCCACATGCCCACCGACTTGGGACCGCAGGACAAGCGACGCCCCGTATATACCTATCCCAATGGCGTGCCCCAGCAGCCCAAATCTCCTGTGTCCAAAGGCGGTCTCGAGGTAGACAGTTCCTCAGCGCCGGCCACTCGCGAGTACAATGGTGCCGTCAGGTTCATGGAGCTGGCAGAGACGCTACATGCAATCAGTGCGACAAAGGGCGAATCTGTGTCAAATCTCAACGTGCTGTTTATGGCATCAACCTTGAAGAGCGCGAATAATCTACTCCCCATCGCATGCCAGATGGGGCGAGAGCTGAGATCTTATGTCCACTTTGCGTTGATGTCCCGGGACGCAATACCTATGCAGCATCTTAAAGATGTCAACGGTATAGGCGAGGACTGCCACATTATTTTCCATGGTAATGATGCTCTCCCTCTCCCTCTCTCTTTTGAGGAGCCAACTCTCTCGAACTAGGCTTTGTCCTGCTTGGCTTTCTAACAATGTACCAGATGCCCGCCCCGAGTTTGCAGCCCTCTCCACGGACGAGAGGTTCGAGAAATGTGTCAACCGAGCATTATACCATATCAACAACTATATGCACCCGCAGGCAATCCTTGTGGACTCGTCAGATGCAGAAGAGCCCCTGTTCCTAAGGTCGATGCGACAAACAGTGTCGAAAATGGGGCTACAGGCAGCCGTCATTGAACTGCCTGCGAACCCCGAGGAGCGCCTAGGCTGGATCACGAAGCTCGATGCCTCATCTCTGCTGCCCTGGAATTTGCTTACCGTGGAAATCTTGATCCATGCCCACACAGACGCGTCTGGGAGCCTAATCAGGCTGCTCAAGTCCCTAAGCGCTGCAGACTATACTGGGTGCACAATACCTCATCTCACCATCGAATTGCCCGAGCATGTCGACCCACCTACGAGTGGATTCCTTCAAAACTTCCAGTGGCCACCTCGAGATCCTCGTCAACCAGCCAGAGCGAACCATTTGACCCTGAGGCATCGTGTCTCGAGGCGTGGCATGACCGAAGAGGAGAGCTCGGCGCGATTCCTCGAGGGCTTCTGGCCAGCGAATCCGCGGTTGTCTCACGTGCTCGTACTCTCGCCGCAGGCTGAGCTCTCACCGAATTTCTTCCACTACCTCAAGATGGCGATCCTCGAGTATCGCTACTCGAAACGCGCCATCAGTGGGGTCTGGGATCAGAGGCTCTTCGGCATCAGCCTCGACCTGCCGTCGACAGATCTGAGCGGGTCCGGCCCCTTTGCTCCACCATTGAACATGCCTGTGGGGGCAGAAGTGCCCGGCTTGCCGGAGGGCCCGACATCTTTTCTCTGGCAAGCACCCAACAGCAATGCCATGTTGTTCACGGGTGAAAAGTGGGTCGAGCTGCACGGCTTCGTGTCGCAGCTCCTAGAGGTGCAGCACAGCAGTGCGACCCCACCGGCGCTCTTGTCCGAGAAGGTGGTGAGCAAGGACTATCCGGCTTGGATGGAACACGCCCTGCGGCTCTGTCGGGGTCGAGGATACTGGACGCTCTACCCAAGCGCAGAATTGGCGGCGAATCTGGCAACAGTCCACAACGAGCTCTACCGCCCGCCGGAAGAGTACGAGAGCGAAGGGCCGGCCCCGCAGCAGCAGCAGCAGCAGCAGCACGACGACGAAGATGAAGTGGTCATCCACCGTACAACGCTGGTGGACAGCCTTCCCAACAACGGACTGCTCCCCAGCTTCCAGGAGATGCCTCTTCTTGCGTGGGATGGCTCGAGAGCCGGGCTCGGGGACTTTGACGAGGCTTCGATCATCTACGCGACACAGTTCAAGCAGACGGTTGGTGGCTGTGATGAGGATGCTGCCTTGACACCTTCCACGTCCCTATTCTGCACACGTGATGATGGAATCTGATTGGGCGCAACGCATCATCGAGGAGGGGGGTTTTGAGTAGATCTTGGGGCGTTCAGGAGTGAGGCTGGTCCGGGCTCGGATATCTTGTACATACCATACGCTTCGCATGCACAAAAGTCAAGGGGCACATGGACTGGGACAATGGGTCAAGCCTTTTAAACCGAGAAAACAGTTGCTTATACTATTGAAATGAACGCCTTTCCGCTGAAACAAAAAACACAGGCCCTATTAGCCAGTATCCTCGCTTATCCGATTTATAACCAGTAAGGCCACACAGGTAGCGAAAATACACACTGATACAATCCCCATTATCTATACAAGGCGTCAGTCGTATCGTCCCAGGAGAGATTAAAGGGTTGTGAAAATCGTGTGACTGTACTCACGAGCTGTGTCTTGATGCCTGTCTGGACAATGGCTATCTTGCGGCTGTACTTATTTACCGTCTCTATCCACGAGAAAGGAAGAAGAAAGTAGCACGTTAGCCCAAGAAAGAAAAAGAAAAAGAAAAACGGGCCGCAATGAACGTTTAAAAACCAGATGAGGGGAAGCAAAACTCACGAATATAATTCCCCAGCCCAACCAGCAGGCAAGCAACACTCAACAGCCAAAATACCACCCCCAGCGGCCGTGCCATAGCGAGCTCGGCAGCACTAGGCCGGCTCTTGAGGTGGAAGGACAAGACGATGGCGACGGCGACGACGGCCATGTAGATGCTGAGGCGGAGATAGGAGAGAAACGTGCGCTCGTTGGCGCAGTGGTCGCGGGCGTCCGAGGTCTGGTTTTCGAAGAGTAGAGGGCCGAAGAGGGCGGGCCAGAGGCAGAAGGGGGTTGCTAAGCCGCAGAGGGGGTTTTCGTCTTGGAGGTCATCGCTGGGGGAGAGGGGGTTTTTGTCAGTGTGGGGGGCGAAGGTGGGATGTTAGGGTGAGTGGGAAGAATGAATGAATGAATGAATGAATGAATGAATGAAGGACTGAGTGAATGAGTGAACGAGTGAGTAAGAAACAGGTGTGGACATACTAGTAGCCCGATTCGAAAAGGTCGTCGACCTCGACGGGTTGGCGCAGGCTGGCGATGACAGGTCCACAGCAGCTCACGGCGTGGAATGAGCCGTCCTCCTCGTCGCGGATCTCGGCCATCTCTTATTTTAAATTTATTTGTCTGTCTCTCTCCCTGTCTCTCTATTCCTTGTGTGTCTCTTAAGAAGAAAGAGGCACACGAGCACCAACTTGGGGGTTGATGATGGACACCCCGTCGATAGGAACGGTATATCCTCCCCTCTAGCGATGGAATGACAACAACGATATAGTTTATGAGAGGGGGAAAGGGAGCAGTAGACTTTAAAAGGACAAAACACAAAACAGATACAAGACCGCCGGTTCTATAGTAGCGCAGAGCCTCAAGAGGAGAGCAAGCCCACAGGAGGGAGGATCCGCTCGCTGCTTTGTTTAGAAGTATCTGAGGTGAGGAAGGATTCGACTCGAAGGAGGATTCACCAAGTATGTGTATATGAGAGGAGAGTCGCTCTTCTTTCTGTACTGTCTCTCACGAGGAGAAAACGATTAGAAAGGAGGAGGAAGGAAGGAGATCATCAGACACGACCATGAGTGACATGTGCGTAAATCATGCATCGAGAGTTGTCCGATGCGCTGGCTCGCAGTCCAGCAGCCGCCCGGGGGAAATCTATAAGAGAAAAAAGGTGACGCCGGGGCGGGCTTCGGCCGGGTCTCGGTCGGCCTCGATTTCCCTGGCGCACATGTCCCGGGAAACGAAGGTTGGCCTATCAGGAGATGCGTATTTATGGGGAGAGGGGCAATTGGGCTACCAGATTCTAGATCTTCCGGTTACTCTCCCTCGGGGTTCTCGTTGGTTTTTTGTTTGAGACCATCGTCCATCATCTTTCAGACGCAGATTCACTGATTTTGAGGTCTTCACAAGGCTGAATTGAGAAAGTGATGTCACTGGGGCTTTCCACTGTTATACTGTGCCTGTCTGGGAATGTTTGGGCCATTCTGGTTGGTCAATTGGGATGTGAGGGTTGATGGCGTGCTTGGTGCTGTGGGTGACTTGGGGGGCAGAGGGGGGTGGGTGGGAATGGGGGCTTCGTGGGGTGCGTTGTATGGTGCTTTCTGGTTGAAGCATGGGCATCTGTTAATACTGTACTAACCGCGACTTGTACTGCAGATGCAGAAGTCATTCCATTCCTTCCATTCCTGTGCCGCGCCGTGCCGCTCCTTCCCTCCGCCCCCGACGACCCGCTTCCTCGATCATACCCACACTTCACTCGCTCTTTCCTCCATCCAGATCCCATGTTACTTCCTTTATGTAGATTGTCTCTCAAGTAGGCATTCTGAGGCTGAAAGGCACGTAATCTCAACTTCACCTCCTCTCAACCTCATCCCATGTTTTGACGAACGAACGCATGATTTGGCACAAAGATTGAAGATGAACTGATCAATATGCTTGAAGCCATCTCAACTCTCACATCGGCCTCTCGAGACAAATTTGCAGCAAAATCTTACCGTTACTTACCCCTCCTCATGTGCTTTCTTCCCCTCTTTCTCTATCCCCCCTCTCGAATTTGCTGTGCCACTATGCAAGGTTCTGCCTCCCCCCCTTACGACACGGTGAGGACAGACGGTGTCGACCCTCTATGGTACTCTTACCGCCACACCAAGGACGAGGATCGTGATTCATTCAAGCATGGCACAGGGCATCTGGAGAAGATGGACACACACGCACGCACACGACGACTTTGTGTCTCCTTATAACGCTTGTTGAGATCGAACTGGTCTGCCACGGACCGAAGAAGTCTCTGGATGACTTTTTTTTTTTTTTTTTTGATATCCTCGCAAAGAGGTCATGGCACTTCAAGGGTCTCCTTCAGGTATCTTCTCTTTCTCTTCCTTCACAGATCTAATGGGCTAGAAGGCTAGAGCCCGACATGGCTTGGTTAGACCATCTTTCGCCCTCCCGCTGCCCTTGCGGCTCCACAACTCTTACGGCAACGCAAGAGTCATCCATCAGCCCGTTCTAGGCGTCTCCTCTTGGGACGGTTTTTTGCCTATCTCTCAAAGTCCTTACCCCGGCTGATTTTCTTCTTATGTATGCGTACGACCTTTGGTCTCACGACTTGACCAATTTGTGTTTGTTTGTTTTTCATTCATTTATTTATTTATTTACACATAAAAATCAAGCGAGTGGTTGTGACTGACCCTTCGTCGCGTCTTTCTTTATCATTTTCCTGCAAATCACCCGGTGCTCGTGTGCTTGAGTCAATCCAATCTCACCGTATCTAGTGTGACGTGCTAGTTTTGAAAACACAGACCTCCTTCTACATCGTCACATATTTATTCACACACGGATACATATCTGATTCTTGAGATATATCCACGCCCTCCTGGTGGCAAACTTCCAAGTGAACGTGGCCGAAAGTAGGAGGAGAAGAATTTGTTCAGGGAATCGAGAAAGGAAAACGGGGGAAACCAAGGAAGATAACAGGAGGCTGAAGGGCAGAGTGGCTGGTTGAAAACGAGACATTATCGTCTTGTGAAGAAGAGAAGCAACTGCCTTCTCTCAGGGGAACAGAGTGGCGGCATCAACCAATACCATCATCTTCAATCAACGTCGTCGTCGTCATCGGACTCCCTTCTACCAACCCATCACCACCAACAGCGACAATGTCTGGGACCCGGCCCAGGTCCATCTCCGCCCGTAGGAGGGCGGAATCGCCCGCCCTCTCTGCCCGCGATCAGCTCGCCTCCTCTTTCGCCGCCTCGTTCCAGCCCGGCTCGCCCATCGCCCAGGAGGCCTTGGCTCGTGATCTCGCCGAGGAGGACGACTATCCAAACGACGACGGTGAAACCCCCTTTGACGACGATGCTTCTGATATCGACTTCTTCCCTGGTGCAGCCGGCGAGGAGCCTGTCGTCATGTACAGGCGTCCCAGCGGTGTGGCATATGGCACCACGCGCCCCGTCGTCGGGCCTCGCCCCTTTGATGAACCTGTGCTCACCCGCGGTGAGTGGGCGCAGTCGCGCAACGAGGAGTTGAGCCTCCTGCGAGACAACCACATCCTGCCCCCCAAGCACCCCATCCCGGAACACGTGTCTTTCTTCAGGCGTTTGTACAAGAGGCTCTTTTCCACCAAGGTGCCCCTCGGATCTGACGACTACAACAATGATGGCGATGAGAGCCGCCACCACCACCACGCACCGCTGTCACGCGTGGCCTCTGAGCAGACGCCCCTGCTGCTTGGAAACGGCGGTGAGAACGGGCTCGAGGCATCTCCGCTCGCAGCTGAAGAGCTGAACGAGCAGTGGGAGGCGGCAGTGTCGGCGGGCCAGATCAAGACGACGTGGCAGCGCGAGGCCAAGACTATCGCCGTGTACTCGAGGTCGCTCATTGTCACCTTTATGCTGCAGTACTCAATCAATGTGGCCAGCATCTTCGCTGTCGGCCACATTGGCAAGATTGAACTAGGCGCCATCAGCTGTAAGTCTCTTGGCCTCGCATACCAGACGACATGTTTTGACGACGAGATGCTGACGAGAGATCTACCGTTATAGTGGCCACCATGACGGCCAACATCACCTGCTCAGCACCCTTCCAGGGCCTCGCCACGTCCCTCGATACCCTCTGCGCGCAGGCTTACGGATCCGGCCACAAACACCTCGTGGGCCTGCAGATCCAGCGCATGGTTTGTTTTCTCCTTCTACTCTTCCTCCCGCTCGTGGCGGTCTGGCTCAATGCGACCGAGATCCTCGCCCTTATGATCCCCGAGCGCCGTACCGCTGAGCTGGCAGGCGAATATCTCCGCATCTACCTCCTCGGCGTCCCCGCCTTCATCGTCTTTGAGGGCGGCAAGCGCTTCGTCCAGGCTCAGGGCCTCTTCCAGGCCACCACTTACGTGCTCCTCATTGCCGCGCCCTTCAACGTCTTCCTCAACTGGTTCTTCGTCTGGCATCTCGGCTGGGGCTTCGTCGGCGCTCCCGTCTCCGTCGTCATCACTCAGAACCTCCTCCCGATCCTGCTCACCGCCTACGTGTACTTTGTCGACGGCCGTCAGTGCTGGGGTGGCTTCAGCCGCCGTGCCCTCCACAACTGGGGGCCCATGATACGCCTCAGCATCCCCGGCATGATCATGGTCGAGGCCGAGTGGTTCGCCTTTGAGATCCTCACTCTGGCCACGGGCCGTCTCGGCAGCACCTACCTCGCGACCCAGTCCATCCTCATGACCATCACCTCGACCACATTCCAGATCCCCTTCCCCATCGCCATCGCCTCCTCCACCCGCGTGGCCAACCTCATCGGTGCAGGCCTCGTCGACGCCGCCCGCACCTGCGCCCGCGTCGCCTTCTGGGCCGGCGTTGCCGTCGGTATCCTCAACGTTACCCTCCTCGCCACCCTGCGCTACCAGCTCGCCTTCCTCTTCACCTCCGACCCAGACGTCATCGACCTCGTCGCCAACGTCATGCCGGTCTGCGCCGTCATGCAGTTTGTCGACTGCCTCGCTGCCATCAGCCACGGCCTGCTACGGGGCACCGGGAAACAAGAGTTTGGCGGCTATGCAAATCTGGCGTGTTATTACATAGTTGCCTTGCCTCTGGCGTTTGGGACCGCTTTTGGTCTAGGCTGGAAACTCTATGGCTTGTGGTTTGGCGTTAGTGTTGGATTGACGCTGTAAGTTTCTTCTTTCGTCTCTTTCCCCCCCCCCCCTCTCCTCTTTGTATTCTTATCATGATGTAAAAGGCGATCAACATGCTGACCAAGTCTCTTTTCAAACCCTCATCAGTGTTTCGGGGGTCGAGTTCCTCTACCTCTACCGCTCAGACTGGGAGAAATCCGTAAGAGACGCCGAGCGCCGCAACGCGAGTGCTTAGAAGATAATACATCTTTATTATCTCTCCATCCCTTGTCTTCTCCCTTCAAACCAGAAGAAGAAGAGGGAGGGGGCTCGCATAACTCATCACATCACAAGTAGCACGCGCACTTTCCACATGCTGTCTTTTTTTCTTTCTTGAGATGCAGATACGGCCTTTTTCTTCCTTGCTCCCCTTGAATTGTAGCCTGGGTGTCTTCTTTCTCGTCGTCTCTTTATTCGTCTGCTGTGTCTGGTTCACTTCACTTCATAGCGTCACGGCTCAGACTCATTGTTGTTTCAACATGGTGATAAAAGACACATCGTGCCTTCTTGATATGATGCGTGTGTTCCATAGTATTGCTGATCAATGTGTTCATAAATCATCATATCTTGTTTAAAGTCATTATAAAAAGATTTCGTTTCTTCTATGTTATCTTGCCTAGCCAGCACAATATTCCCCTCTTCAGCCAACCCCGCCGTATTTCTGCCACGACATCTTCCAAAACCAATCGTTCCCTTTTTCTCCGCCCACCACCACCTCATCCTCCCGCACTCAGACAATAGATGTGAACGAGGCTTCGTAGATCGCCGTACTCGGTGCGGACCCATGCCCCGCCGCCGTCTGGCCCAGACTCCGTCCCCTTGGTGAGAACTCGGTCCCTTCCCCGAGCTTAAGATCCCATCTCCATCTTCCTGTCTCCTAGCACCGAGACCATCTCATAATTTGTATACAAGGGAAAAAAGAAGCAAAAAGGTGCGATACCAGGTATAGTCCGGCTGATGATGAAAAAGAAGAATAAAAGTATAAAGGAACATGAAAGGGGTAAAAGAAGAAAAAGTCTGGTGTATGCTACAAGTCACCAGAAATAAAGACGGGGCAGTACACGCCACCAGAGAATGAAGAATCGTATAACTCCATGAATCAGCCGCCCGGCTCCAGTCAGAAAACTCCAAACACTGGATGATGAGCCCCAAGGAAACTTTGCAGAGTAATTGATCAGAGCTGGTATGAACGTATGACGCTGGACAGACAGCACCCGGTCGATTCGATTGTAATCGTGTTGGCATTTGCCATTGTCTTCCAAGGGGGATATATGTATGTTCCCAAGACGTGTCTGAGAGAGATGCAAACGCAATATCGTGAAGCAGTCGATCATGTTTAGTCAGGTATATGTAACAGTCGGTACGGGGGTGCATCGAGTTCGAAGCATTAAAGATACAATGGCATTACACCGATTTCGTTCAGTTTTGATTGTTTGGTTGCTGAGTTTTTTGTTTTGTTTTTTTCTTTTGGGCTATCATCTGTATTGTGGTAGAAGGTAATGTGGAAGATCGGTCAGGGTTTCCCGAGTTGATCAATTGACGGGGTAGACTGGAAACAGTTTGTCAGCTTTTGGACTCTAGAACTCCTCTTTATCTCTGCCTGTTGACAAAACTTACACCATGAACACGTCGCTATTATCAGATAAAGGCACATCAGTAGCATCCCCTCGAGCCAGTGGCTCTTACCGTCGCCGATGAGGTAGTTCACCAGAAGCACAGAGACGAAGAGGATGGCCACCTGGAATATATCGAAGCTGAGATTCATGTCGTCCTTGCCCATGCCCCAGCCGATGACGACGAGGAGCGGGATGATGAAAAGGGCGACCTGCATGCTGGAGCCGACGGCCACACCAATGGCGAGGTCCATCTTGTCCTTGATAGCGACGGTGACAGCGGTGGCGTGCTCGGCAGCGTTGCCGACAATGGGCAGCAAGATCAGGCCAAGGAACTCTTGGCTGATGCCGCCAGAAGTGGTGACGTAGTTGATGCTGTCGACGAGGAACTCGGCACAAAAGGCGATGAGGACCGTGGAGCCGGCCAGGGTGCCCATAGCAACCGGGAAGGAGAGCTGCGGATCGTCGCCCTCGTCCTCCTCCTCGGACGGGTCCTCGTTCACCACCTTGCGCAGCTTCTCGCTGTTGCTGCCGCCCTCATCGTTGCGGCCGGGGAGGCTCATCATGGCAGCGGGGCCAACCATGCCGTGCTTGACGGCGTGAGCACCGAGGGAGTTCTTGCTAGGGCGCATGGGCACCTTCTGGCTCTCCTGGGCAAAGACCTCGTGGTGTGTCTTCAGTTGGAAGTACAGGTATGCGGCGTACACGACAAGCAGGATGACGGAGGTCCCGCGAGAGAGCTGGGCAGTGTAGGAGTCCTGCAGGGTGGTCTGCTGGTCGAAAACCGTCGGGATGATTATTCCCGCGATAGCGAGGGCCAGCAGCGATGCTGCAGTCTGTGCAACGGTGGTGTTGAAGAACTGCTCCTGCCTCCGCAGCCCGCCGAAGAAGAAGCACATTCCCATGACGAGCAGCAGGTTGGACAGGATACTGCCAATCAGGGACGTCTGCACAATGACGATCTCGTTCTTGATCAGGGCGATGATGGCTACAATCAGCTCGACGGCGTTTCCGAACGAGGCGTTCAAGAGTCCTCCCAGGGTCTCGCCGGTCCGCAGCGCGATCTCCTCGGTTGCGAAGCTCAACATAGCCGCCAGGGGAATGATGGCAACGAAGTTGACCACGAAGATGGCGTACTGGTTCATGTTGGGTATGATGCCCAGGGCGATGCCGACGGGTGCCGCCACCAGCAGGACGTTGATCCACGAGTTCAGCAGGGTGCGCTGCAGCTGGTTGGCGATAGTGAAGGGCTCCTTAGGTTGGACGTTCTTGAACAGGCGGTGGCCCTGCTTGGGAGGTTTGTCGTCTATCGCTTCCTCGGTGGGAGGCTTGTCGTCCAGCTCCTGCTCGCTGCTCTTTGTCGTAGACGCCTCCCTATCGGCCGTCCCCCTCTTACGCAGCTGGCCGCCATCCACTGCCGACGAACCGCCTGCGTCCTGCGATGATACCACATTCTCGCCCTTAGTGTTGATGCTCTCGGCACGGCCGCCAATTTCTTGCTCCTTGCTCGACCTGCCGTAGGCCTCGGGGTCCACATCGCCGTTTGTGGAGCGGGCGGGTGCGGTCTGGACGTGTTCTATGGGCGAGCCGTCACCTTCTGCATCAGGATTCCTCGACTTTTGTGCCTCAGCATCCCAGGTTCGGCTGCGCTCGTGGCCCTTCGCCCAGACATGGCGAAAGGGGTTCCATCGGTCGCTGGCCAGAGTCGTTTCCCTCCGGCTGACGGCATGTGCCTTTCGCTTGATCTGGAAAGCATTGACTGAGTTGACACGCTCCATATTAGTATGTGTGGCAGGAGATGTGACGGTTCGGTGGTCGAAAAAACAGGCCGCTTAACAAGCGTGTCTGGGGGGGAGTCGACAAGTGGTACAATGTGACAAGAGAGAGCATGGAAGAGAGGGGAAAAAGAGGAGAGGAGGGGTGGTGTCACGCGTGCGTGACGCTAAGTCGCCCAACGCTGTCCTCCGTGAACAAGGGATGAAGGATGTAACAGAAAAAGACCTCAACAAGAGGAACAGCGCATTGTCACTCTCGAGAGGAGAAGAGGAGATGAGGAATAAAATGCTTGTTCAACGGGTTGACAGGCACGGTGGTAAAAGGGTGTCTTTTTTAGAAGGAGGGACAAGAAACTGATGATGATGGCGCTGGCCACGGGCGGCGTTGGGCAGAGAGGCCACTAGGATTAAAAGGAAGAGACAGGTGCTGTTTGTAGTGTGTCAAAGCACAGAGAAAGAAGGCAGAGCTAATGATGGATGGGGAACAAGATGCGTGTGTAAGGCCTCAGGGATACAGGGGTGGGAGGGTCGGGAGCCTTGGGGCTAGGATGAGGAGAAGGAAGGCAGGAAGGGGAACAGCGTTGGGTTGGGCAAGAGTGAGGGACCGGCCCATAAAATTGGAGCAGCGACCACCCATGCCGGAAACGGAAACGGTAGTACGTAGGTGGTAATGGAAAAATTAACAGTCAATAGGAAAAAAGAAATAAATAAAAAAAACAGAGGACAGGGGTTGAGCAGTGCCCGGTTTCGTGGTCAGACGCCAGAATTCCCTGCACATGGTGCAGATGGGACTGGCCCCTCGGGAGCAACTCCCGTGAGGAATGGGGGCCGTGTTCAAGTGCTCTCTGTATGTGTGTGTGGTGTAGATAAAATGTGGATGTGATAAGGTGTACCGATGAGGTAAGAAAGGGGAAAAGGGCTTATTAGTTTGTGGCTTACATTGGTGCGGTTGTGATCTGCCCTCCATGGTCAGATTCTGTTTGTGACGGCTATTCTCGTCTTTTCGGGTGATCTGTTTCTGCTTCTTTTCTTCTCACTGCCGGCCTGGCAAAGGAGAGAGAAAACGAATGGATGGAATGGATATGAGAGAGAGGTGAGTTTGTTCTCGTTGCTGACTGGTCGATTGTAAGTCTTTTGGTCCCCGTTTCTGTGTCGATCCACACGATCTCGCTTTGAGGGTCCGTAAATTTGGACCAGCGCCCCCTGGAGTGTCTCGTCGATACCGAATTTCGTCTGGCTGACCCCTTTCGCTTGGAGGTGGTCGGTTGGGTTTGGGTTGGGCCTGGGTGGAAATTCCAAAGGGACCAAGGCGATTTCTTTGACGCTCTTTACCGTGGCTGGGCTGTCGTTGATCCTGTGGGCTATCTATCGGTTCGTCCTTTTGGAGAGGATAGTGCAGGCTTGCCGTGATATTGCTGCTGTTGCTTGCCGCGGGCTGCTCAAGAAAGCTGACAAGATAGGCGGGTTGGGGTGTTTGGTTGGCTGTCCTTGAACCAGGTCGATGTGGCTGTGACTGGCTTGGTTTGGACTGCAGTGAGCGGTCAGGAGTGGTTGATAGTCTCGACGCCCAACTGACTCCCTATGTGTTGATGGGATACGTGTCGAATCACCAAAGCTCAGGTCGGGTTCCGTTGGGTTATGCGAAGCCGAAACCAAAGCCGATGCGATGAGCTTTGCCTCTGCTCCAATGGAACTCGTGATTGATTGGAGAAGGATTGCTGCTTGCGCCTCGATTTTGTCGTCTGAGAGAAAGGAGGAACAAACGAATTTAATAATGAAAAAGAGGAAGCAAGTGAGAACAGGGCGATTTACCCCCTGTGAGTTGCGGGTGGGTTACGCTTGCGTGTCTGGTCGTTGTTGCTGGTGAGTTGTCAATGGCTCTCTACTCAATCTGCACACAGCTGGCGGTGACGATATCAGCGGATTTGATGCGAGTCTTTTGGTGGCGAAACCAAAAGGGCAGACGGTGACAGAGATTGCAGTTCTGAGTGCAATAAATGGTAAGAAGAGGAAACAGGAAGGGAACCCCCAGAAAACACAGGTCAAGGACGAGGTGGTCTTTTACTGGATTTACGTGCTCCTGAAATGAATAAATGCCAAGACGCGATCTTCTGTCCATCCCATCGCAGTGAACTGAGCAAGGGCAGGACTGACTGACTGACTGACTGAACTGGGAAGGCCTCCTGCCAATGCCACTGAGTGACTGACTGCCAAGGCGTCCCTCCCGCCCCTGGTCCCTTGTGCCCCCCCCCCCAAAACCCACAGGGGATTATAGTGGCTGAAGTGGCTCTCAGTGGAGAGTTGACAGCAATCGAGAGGTACCCCGTCGTGCCCATTTCCCCCTTACAATCAGAGACGTGGTTCGCCATAAACCAGTACCTACCGATTCAATATCCTCGCAACTTGCATGGGAAACTCTCTGACCGTTCGTTTATTGTCCAAAGCGCCAAGTTCACTGGCTGCCCGTTCACCGTTGACTGCTTCGAGTTGGCGTTGCATTGCATGTTCAAGCCTCCCGACTTTTTCAACATTGACGCCAAAGCCACTGCATACGTCGTCGCCCCTTGCATTGTCGACTGCTACCCACATGGCAGGTAACCGCCCGCCCCTCCTCGCCCCTCCATCAAGGCTACCTTTGCTTTTGTTCAACATGGCTCTGCTATTGATGACAATGGAAGTCTCAGCCATCGTCTCTTTCATCGTTGGATGTAGTAATCGATTAACTTCCTTCTATAGAACAAAAGTGCGAACGAGCAGGGCGACAATCGAAACGGAGAAGAGGTGGAGGCCCCGGGGGGGGGTGGGCGCAAAGCCAAATAGATAGACATGATTCGTCAGGAGTAAACCAGAGGAAGCGACCTGCCAGCGACCGCAATCCTGACCCCCAAACACTTCGCCCTTTTCGTCTTCCTTTTCTTATATAGCTGAGAAGAAGGAGGGCGTGAGAGTTCACTACCGAGTATATTTAGAGGTGAGATCTGGAAGCTGCATATAGGATGCTTACTATACCTATAGTACTTTTTTTACTTTACCTTTTTTTTTCCAGCAGGAAGGAAGAAAGCAGAAGAAAACGCTTAACCCCCCCCCCCACAAATCCTGCCACTTGGACCAGGGTTCACTCAGTACGTACGTAAGTGCACATTTCCCCCGACCCCTACCTTGTCCCAGACAAACGATACAGGACACTGAAATAGCACCATAAGCCCAGATTGCGGAGGGTATTTAACGTCCTCAATGCTCCATGGCGCTGTAATCTCCCTTGCCCCCACAGCACGGATTACTAGCACGCTTGCAGCATACCAAGAACTCAAATTCTGCACATGATAATAATACTATTAACAATGAATGATACTACCGTACTTGCAATGGTATAATAGATATCAATTCGGTGCAGGGGACGGACGCGCACGCTCGCAGCTTGGCGAGAATCTAGCCCTTCTTCTGTTCTGCAGCAGCAGCTCATCCGTCCCCGGTGACCATGCAAACCCAGCTGCACCAACAACAAGGCGACACCCATCATCATCCTCTTCATCATCATCATCATCATCATCATGGCCAAGGACGGGTGTTGGCAGGGTATAGTGTCGCAGGGGCGGCCGACAAGAAACGCGAGGGGGAGGGGGGTGGACAGGGAGCGGGAGCAAGAGGGAGAGAAACACAAACTGATCATACAGCAAGATTAGCGATGGGCCTAGAGCTTTTGCGACGGGCAAGGTCTTACGCTAATGCCATGGCTCAATGACGTGGGCTTTACCGCTGCCAGTTGTCTCTGCTCGGGGCGCTACTGCTGCACCGTGGCACCCCCGAAACCCAGATTTCTCTTACCGTCCAAACAACATAACCAGAAAGGGAAAATGGAAGGACAAGAAACACACCACACAGCTGGGCCACTGGACAGCACACACTTTGGCAGCTGAATCATGACGCCAGCCGGCATGATCAGGTCACCATACCATCTGTATACTACCATACTATGTACCATGCCAGCCATGTCAGTCATGCCACCCCTACGCAGACAATTTGAAAGAGGGGGGGGGAGGACAGTAAGAAAAAGAAGAGAATAATTGACTTGGAAGAGTCTCTTGCTATGACGCTCCTCACACCATCATCCGTCTTGGCAAAGAACAGGCGTAATCCCTTGGAATGGACGTCTATCTAGATGCTGCCTGTCCAAGCAAAGGTCTTCCCCAATACGGATACGCTAGACATTCTTTCTATCTTCCCGTCCGGGTCTGCCAGTTCCCGTTGCGCTGTGAGACGTAGGCCAGCCACAACGACCTGCGGTACCAATATCGCCCATCAGTTATACGTAAAGGGTGTCAGTGTCACGGGGTGCATGGGAAATTTCATGGGTGGCCGGTCCTCTAGCGACGGACAGACGGGCACCGAGCGGCTCACAGCGCCCTTATTCGTCACAAGCCACACAGCAGCGAGCCGTGCCACAGACTGATGCACAGATCTGTTCCGACTGGACATGGCCAACCCAAAGGCCCTTCTTGGTGGGGTGACACGCCGTTGTTTATTGCAACCAAACCGTTTGCCAGGGTCAATTAAATCTCCGCCAGTTTGTATACTTTGGCGCAGGCGTCAGCAATCAACGCTCCATCGCAACATCCCATCACCACAACTGTCCCCACACGTGCGACCCCCTTCCTCCCTTCTCTTCAGTCTCAACCGACAGATCATGGATCTGACTTTTGTTGTAAACGCTTAAACGCTTCCCTCGATTACGCGCGGTGCCGATCCAAGCCTGGGGGGGGGGGGAGGGCCCAACGGCAGATCGATGCGACCGAAAAGCCCTGGAGGCCTCAAGCGATTGGGCTAAATATTTCCAAAACGGCCAATCCCACGTTTTTGTTTCCCAAAGTCTTTTACTTATTGCCGGGCCACAGCGCGCTAGGTTACTGTCCGCACTGGTGTAAAGAAACCCCAGAGTGGCTCAGTACAGCGTTTGCGTGTACGGGGTCCACGCGCACTATACTTTGGTTGTCTGTCTGCTGATGGATGGGGATTGATACGCCGCTGATACAAAGCGACTTGTAACTATACCGCACCACACACTCAAGCGGGCTGTGAAGCGTCAGCAGGAAAAAAAAAAAATCTAAACAAGCATGCAATACGCATCGCCACATAGACCAAGTGCCGTGTGGACAAGAGGAACTTGGACAAAGAGATTAGTCGAAACTCGTTTCAGTAAATCAATCATAACCACCGGATCCCTCGGAGTGTGTTACAGTCTCGCAGTGTTGCGTCGACGACGCTTGTGTGGCTGAGCACAACCTTTTCTGTGGGCAGACGCATGCAACACAAATATTTGGTGCTGCTTTGCTGCTGCGATCAACACTTTGTATTACTTGCTGCACACACATACGTGCTCTGGCATGTAATACAATAGTAGTGATCAGTAGTCAGAACCTTGAATTCTGTTCGATCAGGCCCCGCAACAGACGACCCTTTTGTAGATCACATCATCAATCCCGAAACGGGCATTTCTTTCTTTCGCGTCTCACACGCGAGGTCAAGCACCTGTCAGTTCAGTCAGTCAGCGACGCCCCGGTGTTCCCGCTCGGCAGCGTCGGTATGAGGGTGTGCGCGCGGGGAAGGTTCTTCTTTCCCCCATCTCTCTCTCCCTCTCTTATTCGGGTAGGTGAGCTTTTGGGCTGAGTGGCCTGGCTTGTTCTTCGTTTGTTGGTGGAGGAGAGAAGGAGGAGGGGGGATTGGTCTGTCCGCGCTCACAAGAGGCTATGCTGGACAATGCGCCACCGTGATGCTTGGATACGGTAGGATACGATAGCTTCCTCTAGGTCATGCCCGCAGGTGGTCATGACTCGGCGATCTCGGCTCGGGATTCTCGAGGGGTGGAGAGAAAGTGGTCTGAGGGAAGGCGTTTCCCCCAAAAGTACACGGGCGAGGTTGATTTCAGGCAGCGACGGGCTGAATGCTGTATAGAGGCAGCATTTGCGTGGACTGCGCCTATGCAAAGAATTTTGAGGCAGCACCACTTCAGCACAAAGTGGCGATGATATTGTACAGACGATGTGTAACATAGTTCAGCCTCCAAGTGTCCACTATGAAGCTTGGTATCGGCTACAAAGCTTGGTGTTCTGCCATGCAACTTGGCATCATGACACGTCAAGCTCGGCAGTGACTGCACCAAGTGTGGTGCTCCCTGCAGATTTTTAGGACTCCTCATGCAAAAGCGTCCTTAGAAGTCGGGCGAGCGAGTAATCTGATGCGACATGATCAGCCCAAAAGCTCACCAATCTGAGTGGATGCGAGGCGTAATCCTGCCATGGCTGATTCGCTGCAGATATGCTAGTTCACTGCAGTAATCAACACTTTTCTGTATATTGCTACATTGATACTATCCTCCGTGAGGGAACGGTAGCCGAGATAATACTGTTTTCGTTTCCAAAGTGCTTTTTTGGACGCGCATCTTTAGATACCTCAAATGGATAATTAGTCAAAGGGACCTTTGATATAGTTGGACAAGTGAAGAAACGAAAGAAGAGGTCAATGGCCTTGCCAACATCTCAAGAAAATGATTCAGGCTTAGCCAACGCTGTCAGGTGCATAGCTTCTTATTGTGCGGTGTTGCTAACACAGATGGACCATCTTTGGAAACGCATGGCCTCTCAGCTCGTTGTTCTGCCCAAACCTCCGTCCCTTCTCACGGCTTGCCCTGCCATACTTTCGTGAGGAAGTCCTCAGCAGACGTGAACTTGTACTCCGGAAAGATTCCATTCATCTCGGTCGAAGAATCCCATGCGCCCTTGGTGCTGCTCAGCAAAACGCCGATGGACACTGCCTTGAGCATAGCGGATGCTTCATCGGCCGCGACCGCCTGATGCACCGCAGACAAGCCCCACGATGCCTCCAGCTTGCCAGCTGCGAGGTCTTCGATCTTGACCTTGTCCACCGTAAATGCTCGTCCTAAGAAAGAAAGAAAAAAGCAGTGTCAGTCAGTACGAGAACTGTCTGAAGCCCAAAGTGTCCCACCCAAGCTCAACGTCGCACAAGGTAATAGCAAAGGAACAGACACTGTCGTCATTACCTCGCACTCTCTCACCAATGTCGAGAATCTCTGCAAAGGTAAGCCTGTTGCCTCGGATCCCGCCTGTGGTGGGCCACCTGTCTTCGTAGTCAACTGCCCGGGCCACGACCGCAGCGAGGTCAGAAACGGTAGTCAGGGTCATGACGGCGTCCTCGTGGCCTTCGACTACAATGGCGCGGCAGTTCTGGAAGTCGAAGACGGACTGTAGGGGATCGACATGTTTGGCCGTCTTGTATGGGAAGGCTAGGTAGTCCAGAAAGAGGCCGGGCTGGAACAAGGTGTATTCGAGGACCTGATGACAGGAGAAAGGGGAGAGTTATTAGACTATGCTCCCGTTGCATAGTGGATGAATAGGAAGGCAAAATAAATATATACACTCACGGTTTCGGCCGCGTTCACCTGTTTCAGATAGTCCCTAACATTCTGCTTGCCCTGCCACCAGACGATGTGATCTGTGTCCTTGCTTTGGAACTCGTTAGCCCCAGCCTAGAGGTCTCTTGTGATGATCACGCAGGTTTCGCGTTGCTGTTAAAGTAATATTACTCAAGCATACCTTCCATATTCGCTTGGTGCAAAGCGTTTGACTCCCGCACTGATGGCGGCGTCGATGAGATGCTTCTGTGATTCCTGGTTGGGATCGGAGAGGAGCTGGACGAAGGACAACAAGGTATGGACTCCTCTCAAACTCTCTATCAAGCTTGATTTGTCGTTGTAGTCAACACACTTCCACTCAACTGCTGGGTCAAGGTCTTCACCTGGAGCTTTCTAACCGAGAGGTCAGCATTCCAGTCATCATGTAAACATCATGGTTGCCCCAGAGCCTTTCCTTACCCTCCGGCTGAGAATGATAATTTCATGCTTCTTGGACGCTACAAGAGCGTCAATAATCTCTCGAGACACCTCTGTAGTCGAGTCAGCTACTGAAGTAAAAACCTAAAGGTAGACCTTTTGCATACGTCCAGAACCACCAGCCACGGCGACCTTGACCATTGTGAAGAGATTGGAATCACGAAGATATTGGACGAGGGCTAGAATTGAGGATCTTGGGGTTCACCAGAGAATAACTCGTTACAAGAGCCGCTTGACTGTTCATTGTATTCATATTTACGGTTGTTCCGTTCGGTGGACATTCAGGTGTCTTATATTCATTCTGTGCTGAACCCAACATCTCTGTCACCTCGTATAAATGACCTTGTGAAGAAGTTGTCCGCGGCGAAGAGTTCCGATGGACTCACAGTCAAATGCAAGAATCGCCATGTTCCACCGCGGCGGAAGAATTGCTTGGCTGAAAGCATCGGGTTTGGGCCGCGGGCGAATTCGCGGTGTAAGAGTAAGACGGGTCTATTTAGAGCCGACACAACATGATCATGATATGCATAATTGTATACTCCATAGATACTAAAACACACAGAGCATATCCTCGATACTGCTACAGGAACACTTCTCGATGGCCGACAATATAATGCACATGATTTTGAGATCAGATACTTGATTGGTTGGCCATGCACTGGGTAGTGCGACGGTCAAAATTAACCACCGGCCCCCAAGCTGGGCATAACAACCTTAGAGGCGCTCTCTATATTTGCGCCTTCATGATATCCGTGACATTTCAACATAGATACTACCTAATTGAAACTGCAAAGAGACTGGAATCACTCTTGTTCAATTTTGCCGTCTAAGGGCTTTGAGAAATTCTTTCAAAAACACTTGGATGGCTGTCCATTACTGCTGGTTCTGCCAACCCCTGGCTTGCTTCTCATCCACTTCCTTCCTTCCTTCCTTCCTTACTTAGTCAGCACCTTCCGTCTAGTTCTCATAAAGGAATTGCGTGCTCCTCGGCCTGAGTCACTTTTTCTTTGATTATGCATGTTGAATAGTAGAGATAATTGGCGATTTCGTCCCCTTCTCATTCACCATTGACAATTCCGTTCTTGTTGGTTCACCAAACATCAATTGAAACACCAAAAAAAAAATTTAATCATGGATATCATTACAGCATCCGAATCCCCTCCCCTCGTACAAGCTGGACCACCACCGGCCAAAGTTCCCGTCGCAGAGGATCCCCCCAGTGAAACCATCCCCATCGAGCCGCTCAATCTCATAGAAGAAGAAGAAGAACAACCCAAGGTCCGCACAAAGCTGCAACTCTATGCCATCTTGTCAGCTCTCTATGTGAGTATTTTTTTTTAAAAAAAAAATCCATTTATGAACCAATTGATCATGTACATTCCACTTGTCGCTTGTCTTGTTCATTAATATGTTCCTCCTCCGTAAATTCAGCTCGCCCTCTTCATATCCGCCCTCGACCAGACCATCGTTGCCATCTCCATCCCCACCATCTGCGCCGACCTGCACTCGGCCTCAGGCTATGTATGGATAGGCGGCGCCTACCTCCTCGCCAACGCCGCCACAGGGCCCATCTGGGCCAAATGCAGCGACATCTGGGGCCGTAAGCCCGTGCTCCTCCTGGCCGTGCTCCTCTTCGCTGCCGCCAGCATCCTCGCGGCCCTGAGCACCACCATGCTCATGCTGATTGTCGCCCGCGCCCTGCAGGGTGTTGCCAGCGGCGGGCTGATGCAGCTGGTGACCATCACCATCTCGGACCTCTTCAGCGTGCGCAAGCGCTCGCTGTACCTGGGCTATATCGGCTTCGTGTGGGCGCTGGCCGGCTCTTCGGGCCCACTCATTGGCGGCGCTTTCACCCAGTTCAGGAGCTGGCGGTGGTGTTTCTGGATCAACCTGCCCATCTCGGGCACCACGCTGGTCCTGCTGCTCTTGTTCCTTGATGTGCACAACCCGCGCACCAAGCTGGGCGACGGCGTCCGTGCTGTGGACTGGCTGGGCACCTTCTCGATCCTGGCCGTGACTCTCCTGCTTTTCGTGGGGCTGGACTTTGGCGGCGCCATCTTCCCCTGGAACAGCCCCAAGGTCGTATGTTTGCTTGTGTTTGGCACTCTTATGATCGGCTTCTTTCTGTTCAGCGAGCAGCGCCTGGCCAGATACCCCCTCATGCCGCTCACCGTGTTCAGGAGCTTGTCCAACAACGCCATCTTCTCCGTCACCTTCCTGCACGGCATGGTCCTCCTCGGCTACGAGTACTACCTCCCTCTCTACCTCCAGAGCGTGAAGCAGGCCTCGCCTCTCCACAGCGGCCTTCTCATTCTCCCCCTGGTCGTAACACAGGCCGCTGGCGAGATCGCCGCCGGCATCATCATCCACCGCACAGGTCGCTACAGGGAGACTATCTGGACGGGTGTCACGCTCATGACGATTGGCTCAGGGCTGTACATCACATTTGGCGTCGACACATCCGTAGCCAAGATCATCGGGTTGGAGATTGTAGGCGGTCTGGGCCCTGCGCTTCTGTTCCAGGGCCCCATGGTTGCGATCCAGAATACGGTCAGCCAGAGCGATACAGCCGCAGCCACGGCATCGCTGGGGTTTATACGAAGCCTTTCCATGGCGCTGTCTGTCGTGGTCGGCGGCGTGGTCTTCCAGAACAGCATGGATACGAAGCATTCGTCGCTTGCCGCGGCTGGCGTGAGCGGGTCTGTCCTCGAGGCGCTGTCAGGTAGCCAGGCCGCCGCCAACGTCGACATCACGAAGTCGATCCAGGATGCGTCGCAGCGGGAGGTGGTCCTGGAGGCGTTCGCTTGGAGTATGCGGAATATGTTCATCATGTATACCTGCTTTGCCGCTCTTGCCATGGTGGCCAGCACGATGATCAAGCACTCGAAGCTGAATACAGAGCACACAGAGACCAAGACGGGAATACAACAGTTGACCAAGGTGGTGAGGAGGAGAAGGACTGAGCAGTAGACGACTGAGGATAGGAGGAAGGGGTTTGGTTATTGAGTTTAGAGATCTTGCATCTGCACCGCGGGCTCGATGATTGCAGTGGTGATTGACGCAGGCTCATGATTGTAGCCATAATCCGCTCAAGACGGTGTTGCCTCGTGTTGATTGACATTTGTTCCCCCTTTCTGCATGTGCATCAGCTAGGCTTTCTCTGTGAATATAAAATCAATAGCTTTGTATGAGTAGTAGGCGAGGATGGAAAAGGGTTATTTTGAGGGTTGTTTCACCTAAAGTTCCTGTGTCGAGGTTTGGCTGCTGAAAATAGCAGCTCAGAGCCATCATTTTTGGAATCCCGGAATACCTCCAGCAAATACATTTTGGGCGAAGCATATACAATTTTCTAAATTCGTTGTACACGCACTTATATTCAGCACAAAATTGGAATTGCTGCATCAACCAGCGGTGTGAGCATGAATAGCTGGCGCAAAAGTAATAATAGCAAGAAACAAACGCGCTGTGCCTACGGCAGTGGGAGAACCCTGTGGCCATCAGCTGGGTATCACCTGTGGGCTTCGAAAATGAATTATAGCTTCATTTCGGGATGTAGAGGAGGTGGCATGATAGACTCAGAACGTTGCTGGAACAGGACACTTTGGTACTTGATGTATTGGATGGTACCTAGGTACTTATTCTTAGGAGATGCACCGCCGTGCCCCAGCGAATCCATGGCATCGCCAGCGGCGATTAACCTCTATCTACGTCGCCAAGCTGCCGCGGCAGTAGCAACCCCAACTCTCCTACAATTCACTGAGCATCCTCAGAGAATTATCAACTTTTGACCATCGAGCATTGCAGGGCGATGCTGAAGAGGGAATCATAGGTACTCAGGCATGAATGAGATATGATATTGATCGTGTGGGGGAGGCAATACTGGTGTGGTAGTGTGGCGTGCAGGTTATAGCTGGGAATCTGAATGTTGTTACTTTTGCGTTGCTCACCTACCCGAATAAGCGAGTACATTCGTCAGCTTCACAGCAATATATTTATCAGCTCCTTTCAGCTCTGTCTCACTTAGAAATGCTTCTTAGATACGAGCAGCCCATCTAAACATCAGCTGTAGGCAGTTCTACGAAAGGGGAAAGGGCATATAGAAAGAAGAAGAAAAAAAAAGGGGGGGGGGGCAGTTGTATTGACTTTCAACCGTACGAGCCTTTCGAGCCTCAGTGTGGTGACAGACGCTGACTCTAGCTAGTTACGCTCCCTTCTCTTATCGGGCTTGTTGCAGCCAGCTACTGAGGTCATGAGATGTGTGTTGCCAATAATCGCAATAGGTCAGCCGGGCTCTTGTCAACCTCAGTCTACGATGAAAAGCCAATATATAGGCATCCCACTCTGCCCAGAACACGGTAGATACCTCGAGCAGCCAATCTGGATTCTACTTATCCCCTGAAGTTCGCTGACTTACGGCATCGCCATCCCATCCTCTGAAACGATTCTATTCGACAATCAGCTCTGCTCGGCCATCTGACATCCCGTCCATCCATGGCTGAAGTGATGGCTTTGTTGTTGGATGCTTTCAAAGATAATCAATCCGACGATGGTATAGGAAATGATGTCTCGGAGTGGTATTGGGGGGACTTGCCTCTTGAGGATAGTCCTGCGTTCAAGGAGATCCTACGCACTCCTGGTAAGTCCATTCCCGAGGTCGATTGAAAAGTGGAGAGGCGTTCAACTTACAAGTGTGTAAAGATACCAGGCAGGCCCCTCTGCTGTGTGTTCCCGACGGTTGCTATGGCAAATGGCCCGAGAGGCCAGAACAAGGTTACTCGCACCACGCCTCCTTCGGGGAGGACGGGACCACAGCGAGCGTCTCGCGCTCGGGGAGTATTATGCAGGTTACCAAGCCCTTGAAAGCGGGCAAATCTGGTCTCTTCTCCATGGACCACAGCGGGGTCCACCAGCCGTACTCTGTCGTCCGGCGAGCTGCTGATCTCGAAGAACTCTCGATCGCGCCAGATGCATCATTGTCGTTTGGAATCACCCTGGATTACGGCGTATGGCCCTCTTGGGAACGCACGAGCATCAAATGGGTCAATTGGAGGTGGCCCCGGTACGAATGGCGGACGAAAGAGATGAACATCACCTTCCAGTACATGGTACGTGATGGGATCGTTCTACATCAACTGTTATTTAAAATTTGCACCGGAGCCTCGAAGGATCTTGGGGAGCTTTGCATCAATGGCAGACCGTGCATAAGAGATCTCGACGACTTAGAGGATGATAACAGCCAGGGACTTGGCCCCCACACCCACGGATTAGGCCCACATGGGTACGGCTGTGTGACGGTCAGCTCTGTTGGCAAGAACACTGAAACGACGAGCTCAAGCGAGGTAGCGGCCGTGATCAATGTGTTTGTCGACGGTAAGAGAGCAAAATTGGACGGCCGCAGATCCTATCCCCTGGGAAGCCTGTCCGCCGAGAGCAATGATGGCAACGGCGATCATGTCAGGGAGATTATTCTTGCATACAAACTCAGCCACCATCCCCAAGGACAGTCATTTCAATGGAAAGATTCCATGATATCCGCTGAGAAATTCGACGTTAGCGGTTTTCTGAATGAGGAAATTGGCAAAGGATTCAAGGAGACAAGCAGCGCAGGCTTGTTCAAGTGTATCTTGGATTTACCTGATCCCGCGCCGCCCACGCATGACAAAGACCAGACAGTCAGTCAAGGCAAAGTCACGAGCGCGTCACAGAGCAATCAGAAAACCCACTCACAATCCGATTCGGAGCCGACAGGCCCTGGAGGTAATCACACACAGACAAAACCGACACAAATCATAGGGAAGATAGGATACTTGACTTGGCGACACTTGGAACATATCTTGTCCGTCTGTGCTGTACCCAACCCGCAAAAGTTGGACCTTGTGGCTTTGACCTGTGGAGACATGTCAGGTCATCGGATCTCTACATCATCTAGCTTGTGAGCTTGAAGAAATCATGTGGCATCCCTGTTGAATGGTGATACTGATCAAAAGCTATGTATCTAGCTACGCTTTCAAATTCCTAATCCACATCGAACATCGACTGAGCCAGTATGATGGGAAGTATCAATACGTTTGTCAGCTCCGAAAGAGAATCAAAAAGACCTGCAAAGGGCATATCATGTGGCTTCAGTACTCGTTGGAGAGATCAGCTGGAAGACTCCACGATTCTGGCTGCTTCACGGCGAATTATTGGGTCACAGGTCAGGAGATGCCCTCGGACAGGGATACATGGCAGCCAGACAACTCTATAACGGATACAGCATTCCAGATTCTGAAGATCACTGAGTATCTCAGGACCTTCTGTGACGATGGCCAGATCAAACAGGTCCGATCTTTTCTGACCAAGTTGTTCATATCTTGGCTGCATACCCTCGATAGGCTAGACCCCCGAGCCAAATTTGCATGGCCCTATACTAAAGAAGACGGAGTTAACAGATTCCGACTTGAAGATAACTTCTGGGTCTGGAAGGCACTCCAAGCTATGGAAGAACAGGAAATGTACTCACAACTGCCGTTGCTCAGAACAGTCACTGCACAGCGCGACAAACAACGAGGCAAAGCCGCATCAGACGAGAAGACGCGAATGGAGACGTTTTATGCCCGAGTCGGAGGCAAAGAAGGGTTTCTCAGAATAGCAAGGTCTGCAGACCCTGACAAGTCATCTGAGACGTTTGAAAATCTCTACGAGCGCTTCTATCTAATACAAAAGCGGCTCACTCCAAGCGAGGTCCTCCGAGGCATATTGCAGCGCTTCACAATCATGAGCGACGCCTTGGGCAAGGTGAGTTCACTCTTCTTCACAAAGGCAGATTAGGTACCTCGATACTCATGCAACTATTTTTATATTTTCAAGATACATTTTTCATAGGGTTACAGAGTGCTAATTTGAGATCGCCAGCGTATGCTAGCCGTAAGTCGATCACCAAGACACACACGGTTTCTGCTCCACAATCGCGACACGATATTAGTTCATGAACTAGCCGAGAAAACTACCTTACGGGATGCCTCTTTCCAAGAGCTATGGGACAACACAATACAGGCTCAGCCATACCATCCTGATAATGATGAATACAGCTCTAAATGGCTCAATATCATGCGCTATGCCCTGAGTATCATGATGGGCAAGCAGAGCAAATCTCTCAACAAACATGAGCCAGCTGAAGCAAAACGGGATTCGACTGAGACGTTACTCGGATTTTTTGGCCATAATGGCTTCCTTGGAGGACTGTTAGGCGAGCAGACTAGAGAACCAATCCTCTTTGACGACGAGCAGGACAGAGATTCCTACTATCATGCCAGCTTTGAGATCCTACATGTTCTTCTTATTTATGCTAAGCATATTGAGCTGGATCCGGAGACGAAGAAGCCTACAGGCAGAGAGCAGGACGACAACTTCTCAAAGAAGTTCCAAGATATGAAGGAATTCTCCTCACGCTTTGCGGAACAGCCGAAAGAACAGAAATCCATTCAGCGCAACTGGGTCAACGTCGTGATGAAGGAGTCAATACCGTTCAACAACTTCACCGATACAAGTAGCATTTGCTCAATCGAGGAGGAATGGCTACTCAGTTATCCAGAGTTTCTATCGGGCCTGAAAATCGATTTTGGAGACGACAAGCAAATGAAAGCCACAGACGACGAAGTCAAACGCGCATGGGTCACCAGTGCGAAGAAACAGAAGCAATATGGCAAGCCACACAAGCTCAGTCGAGAACCATGGAACGAGTCCCCTATCGAGAAATACACCAACAAAGAACTCCAAGAGATACTCAGATCACCTCGAACAGCATGGAATTCCAAGAAGAGGTTCATCTGGCTGCCCAATGCGAACTCTGTGACCAGAGCACTTTGCGGGGCTGCGACTACTCCCGAATCAGAGAAGCAGGCCATTTCACTCTTCTTTGATCGCCACTTACAGCACGAGACAACTGTTTGGGATAATACGACATTTGTTCTGAACACATGGCAGACCGAGGTGCATCTGAGTTTTCATTTGCTGGTATGTCGTCGATATTGAGAGTTTTCGATTATTTATCGATAAAAACTAATACGGCTTGTTTTCCCAGTGCAGAAATCATCGTCCAAAGATTCCTAAGAAACTATGCCGCGCTTCGATGGGTTACCGATTCAATGGTGACCTTGTTGATCGCCATTGGACCTGCCATTTTATCACTTCAAAGTTCTGTGACCTACCCGATCATGTTTCGGTGTTGGATATTCCCTCCACCGACATTTTCCACTTGTATCAAAACAGCAGAGACAGCTTCAAGGAATGGTGGCAGAGGAAAATCCTTGAGCTTCTTCTGCTTCATCGAATGTTGGACAAGATCCGCACGAGCACTCGGAACATCCTAGAAGAGATTGAGAAGATCCCGCAGTCCACCAAGAGCACGAGACTACGAATCATGGCCGACAAAACAAGAGAGTCTTCACTTATGCTCGGACTTGGCGATGCAAATACGCTCCAGAA
Source organism: Cryphonectria nitschkei (assembly GCA_006503525.1). Taxonomy (NCBI): domain Eukaryota; kingdom Fungi; phylum Ascomycota; class Sordariomycetes; order Diaporthales; family Cryphonectriaceae; genus Cryphonectria; species Cryphonectria nitschkei. Next base: position 349,072 of record LAZJ01000026.1, read on the forward strand.
AATTGAAAACGATTTGACATCGACACTGGACAGCCTGGAGAAATGGAACAACAGGGAAAAGGCCCGTGGCCAAGAGAAGCCCCGGTGGACACTCAACGACGAGAAAAAATACCGGAAAAGGATCAGAGAACTGCAAATCTCGATCGAACAGGACCACAGTGGCCTTCGAAAACAAAGAGAACAAGTGCAGAAGCTCCACAAACGACTTGTCGACGACAATGAGAACCAGCGTATTGAACGCGATGCAAAATCTGAGAGAAATATTCGATGGTTTACCTATGTCACCATTTTTTTTGCGCCTCTTTCATTTGCCGAGGGATTTTACAGCATGAACGGAGCTCCAGCCTACCCATTGATCGCGTCACTGGCCACATTCTCCATCGCTGCTCTTATTGTCACTGGCGCTGTAATTGTTATCATGGTCAGCACTATACCTGCCCTGAAAATATGGAAGGATAGCTTCCTGGAATATGATGATAGCAATATGGACGGGACATCCTTGAACAAGCTGGCAGGCTCAGTCTTGGAGTCTCTCCTCCGTGCTATCTCAAGCTCGGTGAGGGTTCGGCGGAATGGGAAGTTCTCCGGAAAGACAGTATCGGAAGTCGCCTTTGGTCTCTTCTTCGGCGCGATTCTTGTGCTCACCTTCACCGGTTCTTGGCTGGCATTGTGCCTCTTGCTCACTGCCCAAGATCTATATATCTTCTTCAGTAAGAATTATGCTCACCCATACCTTACATTTCGGGTACCTAGTAATAGGCCAAGCTGACTTTCCAAATTGCCAGAAGAGAAGTGGTCCCAGTTACCAACATCCGTGGAACATGGAAAGGACGAGGGTACAGAGGGCTCCCAAAGAGCCACGAAGCATGGAAAAGACGAGGATGCACAGTGTTTCTCCATTTTCACGCACCCTCCAAGGTTGTTCAAATGCTTGCATAAGAGCAGCGAAAAGAAGGACGACGCCAATCCAAAGGAAACAGTGTAAGCCCCGGAAGGTCGTTTGGGTTGGTCAACATTCTCAGAGGCAAAACAGAAGCTGGTCACATGGTGCTGCACTCAATCTAATTTGTAACTATCCTAATTTCTGATGACTGCGCGCATGTCCTGTAGAAGTTCCCGAGGCGGCAGCTTGGCATCCTGTGCATCTAAGTCCCGGGGCTTAGAAAATGGCGCACTCGACACCGACACAGCAGTTTCAGGGTTAATAACACTGAATCCCGATCAAGTTTCAGTATTTAGTAAAGGCCCAATCCTCCGCTCAAGATCTTTCAATTACCCCAGTCTCAACATTGTATTAATTCATACTGTTATTCAATGTTTCGCACAGGTCTATCTCAAAGACCATGGTAAGTCGTATGATTCTTCCAGAGATTCTTGGTAGTAATAAAAGACATAGTGAAGCCCGCGCGTGAATCAAACTCACCTCAGCATTTATCCTGCCAGCCCCTCACGCAAACCACCAACCCAAATGGAAGAGCAGTTCACCAAACACAGCCCATAAAAAAAATCCACAACATGACAGAGTCATCTCCCTCCCTCATAAATCCGACCAAAAGACGCAAGGTCCGCAAGGGCACGCAGAGCTGCTGGGAGTGCAAGCGTCGCAAGATCCGGTGCAGTTTCGCCTCGCCCGCGGAGCCCATCTGTGACGGGTGCAGGAGCCGTCGTACCAGATGCGTCAGCCAGGTGTTCGATGAAGAGCCGCCTCATGGGCCCTTGGGGAAATCAAAGCGTCTGAAGTTTGGTGGTGACAGGGTGAGCCGCGTGGTAGAGAACTCGTCGGCGGTCGAGGAAGAAGAAGAAGAAGAAGAAGAAGAAGAAGAAGAACAGCAAGCAGCCAGCTCTGGACAGCCTGACCCGGATCATCATGATGATCAAGTGCTGCCTCAGAGCCTATTTCCATCCGGCAGCAACCTCCACGAGATCTCCAGAGCCCTCCTTGCAGTGTGGCCAAGCGACAACGATCTCGATGTGCTCCTAAACACCACCAACACCACCCCCGCCGCTCTCCAAAACCTCTTCCACGGCATCGTCTGTCTGCCCTACGCAGCCTTCCTCTCGAGACAGATAGCATCATCCCCAAGACGCATGTTAAAGCGTCCTCCACAAGCCCTCCACCCGGTCCTCATCGCCCGACGCCTCCTGATGCTCGCCACCCTCCTGCAGGGCATCCAGCCGAGCACCACGACCACCACCACCTCCGGCACGGGCCCGACAAGCCAGAAGTACCGCTCACAGCTCATGTCCCGCGCAGTGACCACAGCATCCCGCCTCGTAACAACCAGCGACGAGCTCGCCGGCGGCTCCCTCGAGGGCGTCGAGTGCGTCATGGCCGAGAGCATGATCCTCAACAACGCCGGCGAGCTCCGTCGTGCCTGGCTGGCGTGCCGGCGCGCCATGGCCCTGGCGCAGGCGATGGGCTTGCATCGGTGCACACGCCAGGGCCGCGACGGCGGTGGCAGGGCATCCTCTCTGGTTGTCCTCGAGCCGGAGACGTGGGACCGTATCGATCCAGAGTACATGTGGTGCCGGCTCGTGTTCTCGGACAGGTACCTCTCGCTGATGCTGGGCCTCCCACCAGGGTGCAGCGACGACGACGAGGAGGAGGAGGGTAATGACGACGACAACAACGACAATAACGTTTTCCCCTCCTCTTTCGCCTCTCCAGAGGCACTCGCACGGTGCGCCCCGCTGGAACGCATGGAGCGCATAATGGCGGTCGCGGGCGCGCTGATCCTGCGGCGCAACAGCGCGTTGCGGCGTCGAGGGCCAGACATGGCCACGACGCGCAAGATCGACGAGATGCTCCGGGAGGCGGCGGCGCTGATGTCGCCGCGGTGGTGGCTGGCGGCTCCGGAGGGAAGGGGGCCGACCACGACAGCACCGTCTTCTGACGGCGCAGAAGAGGAGAGGGCGTTCCGAGAATCGCTCCGCGTCGTGAACCAGTTCACGCACAGGCACCTCCTGCTCCAGCTGCATCTGCCGTACCTGTTGCTGCCGCCGCCGCCGCCTCAATCTTCTTCTGCTTCTGCTACTACTGCTGCTGTGGGCGCGGGCGCAGAGAAGAGGTGCACAGACTACAGCAAGATCACAGCCGCCACCGTCAGCCGCGAGCTCGTCTCCCAGTACGTCTCCTTCCGCGACAACAGCACCGCCCCTGCCTCCTCAGCTGCTGCCCCTGCATACTGCCGCGGCATCGACTTCATCGCCTTCATAGCCAGCACGACATTATGTCTAGCCCACATCGAGGCGCACCGTCATCGGCCCCGGGAGACAAGGACCAGCATCCTCCAGCCCCTCCAGCACCAGCGCCAAAGTGACCGCGGCCTCCTCGAGCGCACCCTCGAGATCATAGAAACAGCAGCCCGAGGAAGCAGCCGCGACGCCATCGCCCAGAGAATCCTCCGCATCCTCCGCCCGCTCCTCGACATCGAGGATAACGCGGCCAGGGGTCTCTGCGACTACGAGACGACCAGCTCGGCTCCTGAGGAGGATGGCTGGGCGCACGGGGCCCAACCTCCCGGCGCTGACGACGCTCGAGACGACGACGACGACGACGACGATGACGCACCGTTCAGCAGAGCCCTGTGCATCCAGATCCCACACTTGGGGACGATTCGTATTGCGCACCGTCCCGCAGGTGGTGCTGCCATCCTATGTGAGCAAGCCACCACCTCCTCCCCAGCCTTAATCAGAGACGACGACGTGTTCAGCAGCAGCAACATACACCCCGTCGATGGACCTGATTGGCAACCCGCTCCGTCTTCCCCCTGGCTTCACCCGACGGCTGTGGCAGCTTCGGGCTGGGAACAAGCACCAGCATCTGTAGACGCCGCCACGGACCATGCACAGGAGGACGCTGGCCTTCTTGTGCCTGGTCTGGCAGCAGATGCGGTGGATGATGACTACTGGGCGTTACAGGGCGTGGATCTGGCTTTGTTCAGTAACCTCACACAAGGTTGCTCAATGGGAGATCCCACTGACACAAGATTCACAGGCTGACGGCGTGCAGTGAGGAAAGTACAATGATGCATGTGGTGGACATTATTTTTTCTTCTGTTAGCTCGACATGCATGATAATCTCGAGATACATCGCGACTGGATACATCGAATAGTAGGGACATGACATCCGCGTCATGTTTGGCCCCGAGTGTCAAAGGCAATGCTGCGTGGCGCTCCATCGTCGAGAACAGGCGGCTGTGCTAACACCCTCTTCTCATCCTATTTCTAGCCATGCTGCACACTGCCCCTCCTCAGCAGCCTCGCAGCCGTCATGGCGATTCCAGGGCTCGTGGTCCGCTGCGCAGGGCCAGGCGCGGGACTGACTGCCCTCGCGGCTGGGCTTGCCCGAGCATCCTCCGCCTGCTGCTGCTGCTGTTGCTGGGCAAGCAGCCCAGGGGGCAGCCCGATGATGGGGATATTGCTGTCCACGACAGACCCGACGGGCCCCATGCCGGGCGTTGTGACCATCGTGGGTCTGAGCCGGCTGCTCCCCGACCCGGGTGCCTGCGCCTGCGCCTGCTCGAGCATCTCCCTGTAGAACCCCTCGAGCATGGTCTTGTTGCCGCAGAACGTCTCCAGCTCGTCCTTGATCAGCCAGGGCTCGTCGCCGATCGAGGCCGGCATATAGCCCGGCAGCTGTGACGACGGCACGGTCGGCCCCTCTATGGCCGTTGGTGCCGGTACTGCGGCTGCGGGCGTGCTTGCAGCCCGGGCCACGGGGCTGGCAAACATGGTCGGCCGCACCATGGGCGACGAGGTGGGTGTGGCTGCGAGACCATGAGGCGCAGCAAAGGCGGCCCCCAGTGGGCCACGACCAGCGAGGGCTCCCGGGAGCAGCTCGTTCCGCATCTCCCGCTCGCGTGCCGCAGCCACCGCCCGGCTGGTGTGCATCCTGTTTCCGAGCAGGATGAAGTGTCCCTCGTCTGTGATCTGCGCGAGGATGGTGCCGGATCGATGTATGTACTGCGGGAACTTGAAGTCGGGCCGGCCCCAGGAATAGGTCACCTCGACATTGCTGGGGAAGTCAGAGGCCGCCTCCGTGTCGAGAACGAAGTCGAACTTCCGCAGCAGCGCCTTCTGGTAGAAATGCCTTCGCGGCTGGGTCGTGGCGGCGAACGAGTTGGGGTCGTAGTAGGTGACGGGCTGTTGGTCTGGCGGCGTCAGGGCCAGGTTGACTGGGTACGTGCTGCGGAACGGGTTGGTGTCCTTGATCGTGCGCGACTCCCCGATGGGAACCTCGACGAGACGTAGGCCGAACCGTGTCATGTCTCTTGCCCAGCTTTCCACCGCGTCCTCGACCAGCTTCGGCGTCGTGTTCATCCACTCGATGCGGATGTGATAGCAGTTGTCTGGGTTGTGAAGCCGGTCATAGTGTAGATCGATCCTCTCGGGTCGATAGGACCGCTTTCGCGGGTCCACGTCGTATTTCATGACCTTGCTCAGGGCCACTCTCGGCCGCCGCCCGCTGCTGGACACAAACGGAATCGTCGGCGTCGTGGCGCTGGACGCGGAAGAGTCTTCCTCGTGCGTCGAGACGGGCCTGGAGAAGGACGGCGGCTGTGACGAGTCCCGAGCTGTGCTCTCAGCCCTGGGCGTCGGCGGCACAGACACCAGATTGCGCCTTGCGCTGTTGAACCAGCTCGGTGGCTGCGGTTTCGCATACTCGCTGCTGATCTGATAAAAGTATTGCCCGTCGCGGAACTGGTGTCGTTTCTCGACGTGCACAAACAGGCCCGGCTCGTCCCCGTCGCGAGCCTTGTCCACCATGAGGCTGTTGCCCAGGGCCTCCGCCTCCCCTCGGCTCTCCAGGTCCTCAAAGTTGTCCAGCAGCCAGTTCGTCATGTCGGACCCGATGAAGCAGTTGTAGTGCAGACGCAGGTGCCACCGCCGGTTCTGCAGCCGAACGCCGCCCTCCTCCACAGGCTGCTGCATCGCCTCGGCCAGCGCGGCCACCTTGAAGTTGGACTTCTTGAAGTGCTCTCGGCTCGTCACCAGCTGGCCCCTCCTGTTGCCGGGCTCGAGGCCTTCGAGCAGCGGGAGTGTCTCGAGCTCTGCGGCGATGACCACCGAAGGGTCTTCTGTCTTGTACACAATGTCCAGCAGGTTCAGATCTCGAGGCTTGCGCTGGCCCTGAGGCTGGAAGCGCCGCTCGCTCGGGGGTGTGTATCGGTGTTTGAGCCACTGCTGCGCCAGGTATCGAATGCCCTCCAGACGGACCTCTTCCTCGTTGTCCGCAAATTTGGGGTTCGAGAGGTCCTTGGAAGAGGTCGTCGGGATCAACACATATCGCGACCGCCAGAACCTCATGTTCTCATCAGACATCTCGTCGTAGTGCCCAGCAATGTAAGAGTCGATAAAGTTCCAGTTCCTGTCCGCCTTGGGTGTGACAATATCAATCTCGGCCGTCTCATAGTCGCGGTCGAGGATCGTGCGGATCGCTGGCTTGTACATCGCGCTGGTATGGTCAGGTTGTTTGGTGGGCTCTGTAGGCTTGCGCACGTAGATGGTCACCTCGACCTCGGTCTCGTTGACGCACGAGAGCTGGTGTATGGTGTTTCCCACCGCCATGAAGACGCTCGTCCCGTCTTCGATCTCGCGATCCCGGGAGAAGATGTCGCCGACTTTGACATGCTTCTGCCCAAAGGCTCGTGCCACAGCCGGCCCGATGACCACCTGGAAGCCTTGCGAGAACCGCAGGCTGATCAGCTCGCGGAGGAACTCTTCACGACTTCGTGGTTCCTCGTTCAGGTCGTCATCCTCGTCCTGTTCGATCTGGTAGGGCTGTCGCTGGTACTCGCGGTCGAACTGCTCCTTCGTAGGGAAGTACTCGGTCGTTAATGGCACGGCCGCAGGTGAACACAACGACTTCCACTTCATGACCTTCATCGCCGACGGCCGCACAAAGACATGTTGCCACCTGCTGTACAGCCTGGCCATATCCACCTTCTCGATGTCTGGGTTCGATGGATTGATCACTGTCAGCCAGGGCGACATGGCCGTGGTGGGTGACAGCATAGCAGGCAGCTCCGGCATGGCGCCTGCGAGCAGTTTGTTTCTCTGCGCATCGTCGTCTTCGGTGGTGTCGGCCCGCCTCAGCAGATTGGAGAGTTTCTGCTCCGGGTTCTCAGGACGGTAAAAAGTCGAAGGCCGCAGGGTCGACACAAGAGATTCGTTGACCGCCTGCGGCACAGTGTCTGTGGAGGGCTGAGCACTCTTGATGAACATGGGCCGACTGGGCGTTTCTGACCGAGAGTCTCTGGCCGAGCCCAAGACGCCACTGCGCCCGAGCTCCTTGGCCGGGGTCGAACCGCCGCTGGACAGACTCTGTGGGGTGGTTGGACGGTTCAGTTTCATGCCGCTCACTTTGGACGACGCCACGGTCGGCGTAGGAGGAGGCGCCGTGTCCTTGACCGCACTCACGTGCTCGGCTTGGACCTGGGCAATAGCTGCCTGTGGAGCTGCTATGCCAAAGCCTCTCTGCCCGAGGCTGATCTGGCGGAGGAACTTGGGAACTTTCAGAATGGACGCCTTGGGGTTTTCAGCAGTGCTCTCTGAGCTCTTTCTCGAGTGGGAGAACCCAGCCGAGCCCTCTTGGATCTTTCGCTGGGACGGGCCAGAGGGGTTCGGAACTGCCGAGTGGCTAAATGAAGTCCTTCGATCGCCCGCAGAGGTGCCGTAGACGGTTATGTCGTCTGCAGTGTGTCTTGTCGTCGTCGCCCCCTCGTCTGGATCTCGAACGATCCGAGGTGTCCGGTGTCGATGCCTCGACACTTCTAGTTTTGCTCTCGCATCGTCAAACTCTTGCAGTTGCTTCCACAGCGATTTCTCTCCAGCCTTGGCATGCCTGTCAGCAGCTGATTTCTGGTTCCCAAGGACAATGTCATGCAGCGGGTCGTGTATCTTCTGCGAAGGTACCGAAGCAAGCTCGCGCAGATCATGAAGGCGGGCTTTTTGTGACAGGCTATTCTGCAGGATGGCGTGTGGGAAGAAGGGGTCACTGTGCAGCGGCACGGACTCGATCTCGTTTGTCTCCAGGACGCTCCTCATCTGGAGGTCGTACATGCGACACCTGACGCTGAAGTCATCCTGAGATTCCTTGGGCTGGTCTGCGACTGACAGCGCGATGCCCTCGAACGACAGTGCATTGGCGGAGCTGCCCGTCCAGTAGGAGACGTGGAGCCACTGGGGCAGAGCAAAGCACCACACATCGTTGGGGCGCATTGCAAAGTTCTCGGACCGGCGCGTGACATCACTGCTGCGGTTGGGTGAGAAGGATCCAGACAGGCTCTGGAAGCTGCTCCCCAGCGGTGTGGAGAGCTTGGGCGTGCTCCCATAGCTGAAGCCTGGCCTGGACCTGGAGGCATGGCCGTCTGCCCTGGCAGGATTGCGGTAGCGGAACAAGGGAACAGAGTGAAGGGGGATCTTTGGCACGCAGATCAGGTCGATGCCGATCCCGTTGCCCACAAGAGCCTCGGTTGTCCGCCTCAACGTCTCATACTCGACCTCAAAGACACCCGAGCCAGGTGTGATGACGACGATGGAGATCCCAGTGCGCATGAGGTCTCTGTCGATATAGTCGTGGGCGAACAGGGAGGAGGCAAGGTTGATAGCCTCCAGCACGTTTCCGTACAGAGCTCGTGACGACTCGGCCTTGATGCGGTTCGTAGGGCCTGTCCTGGCAGAAGATGGCTCCTCAGAGAGGCTCAGTATGGAGCGCATTGCCTTGAGGTGGTGGATGCTGATGTCCCGACGGAAGTAGTTGAACTCCTTCTTCAGCTGGTAGAGTATCGTGGTCCATTCGCCGCTCCCCATCTCGCTCACGACAACGCGGTAGAAGTCCTTGTATGGCCGCTTGTCCCCAGAGTCCTGCACGCCCGTGTAGTAGTCGTTCTGAAACGTGGCGTTGCCGAGCTCGGCTGTGAGACCCGTGTCGTACTCGACCCTCGCAAACAGCACCACGGTGACCAGGTGCTTGACCTTGAGCTCTGCCCACTTGCTGAAGAGAGCGGGCAGGAAGCCGTTGACGACCTTGTTGAACATGATGTCGCCCGAGTCGTCCGAGTCAAAGTCCCACATCTCCCTGGCCATCTGGATGAAGAGTACGTATCGGGCGGACTCGCTGCGAAAGATGGGCTTCGTGTTCTTGCCAAAGAAGGCCGAGTGGACCTTGCGGCCGTCGACAAAGACAGCTGAGATCTGGGCCTTGACGGTACTCATGAACAGCATCATCTGCCCTTTATACACGGTACGATCTGCTAGTTCTCCTACGGCAATCCTCCACATGTCGGCGCGCGAGAGGTACTGGTCCTTGAAGGTCAGCTCGACGTGGGACGCCTCGACAGCCGGATTATTCTCGTCGACCTGTAGTCCACAAGAGAAGGTCGTTAGCGGAAGTGGGAAGACCACCAGCTGTGGATCAGATAGCACAAAACAAGACGAGAGATCAACGAAGAAAGGGAAATAACAAAGCTGGCTAGGACCTACCGGGGCCAAAATGACCTGGGAGCCCTTCTTCATGCCAAAGACATCGGCGATGTGCTTGGCGACGTACAGCTCGACGTGGGGGTATCTGATCTTGAGCTCCCTGGCCATGTCCTTTACGACGAAGATGTACCGACCCGCAGGCTGGGCCGGGTCAGCAGCACCATGCCTGGCAGTGGCGTCGAGGGCGGCCAGCCTCCTGGACGTGGTGGACTGCTGCTTGGAGGAGGACGAGGAGACGTCGGGCCTCAGGACGTCGAGGGAGACCAGCATGCCGGGCCTGAAGTCGGTGCCGAACAGATCGAGGTTGAGCAGGATCTCATCGCGGGCGAAAGACTCATTGACGGTGATGGTGCACTTTCGGCGCGTGCTGCCGCCGTGTGCTGTCTCCTCTCGAGCGCTACTGGTGACAGAGGCGGCATGGCTATGGCTCTGCGTCTGGCCGCCCTGCGCCTGACCTTGGCCCTGGCTGTCCACGCGGAGGGTTGAACTGCTGGAGGCGGTGTCTGGGGACCGTGAAGGCTCCAAGGCCAGCTTGTCGAGGCTGGTACGGCTCAGCTGGCGCAGATGCGACCAATTCGGCCGTCGCATTGACGAGGAGGGCATCGTGAGGACATGGAGAAGGAGGACGACGAGGACGACGAGTCGACGAGGAGGGTTGCCTGCCTGCAAATGCGATATGATGCGATAACGATGGCGATGCGAAGTGCTGCTTGTCAAGTGACTGGTTGCATCATGTCTATTGTCTATGCCACCGCCCCATTGGAGCCTCTTTATAACAGGCTTGGGAATCTGGTCGAGGAGTTTGGTTCCAAAAGCAATGTTCTCGGGAAGCGGACGTGGAGAGGACCTATCCAAATACGTAACGATGCGCATATGCAGGTGGGCAGAATGATGCTAGGGTCCTAGGTATCTTGGCCCACCGCCTAACGAATCGGGCCAGGTGGGATGTTCCTCCCGCTGTACTTCGTAGCTCCCTTCTGTGATAAGCTCTAAGCTACCACGGTAGCACCCGGGCAGCCTATCGTGCCTATGTACTTAGCAGTGCTTAGGCAGCCCGCATACTGGACTCTCAGCGTTGTGCTGGTTGTAAGTGCTGTCTGTGTGTGACTCTCGGCAAGTCGTCCTTCCATTTCTTCCCCCTCCATACGACAACTTGTCCAACCACTGGCATTATTCCGCATTCCACCACAAGGTTATTCTTTCCTAGCACATCTACACACCCTTGTGCCAATCAAGGTTGCAGTCAGCACCAGTCACAGTACATCATATCGCTCTATTGTTTTGGTAGCCCTCATCTTACATCTCGCCTAAGGAGTGGTTGTAAACACTTGAGCGCAGGGCAAGAAGAGTGAAGGTATGCCATGCCGTCAACCAACCATTGATCCATTCCACATCACATCATGTCAAGTCTGTGTGTGTGTCAAGCAGAGTCTGGCTGTACGCCCTTTTTGGGTCCTTTGTCTCCTTGTTCATTCCATCCCATCATCCCCTGTCCAGCCGAACCAAGCATGTGGATCATTGCCTTCCCCTCTTCTCGTGTCACTTCGGATCCAGCAGTACATCGTTTCGTTGTTCACGGCATGTCTCGCCTGGAGTTTCAACGTTTCCTGGTACATATTGCCTTGTCTTTTCTCTCTTCTCTCTCCCCCCTCTCTTTCAATCGAGTATTGCGTTTTGATGACCAGAGTCGTCCCTAGCAAGGTCGGATTGGAGTCGATTTCATACCGACATACTTACTTTTTGATTTGAACCCGATTCTTCCAGTACTTGTGGCTTATACACATTACTTACTGATTCAGCCCTCCTCGATATATATATGTATATATGACTGAGACAAAAGAAATTCGCTACAGCCTCTTGCCTGCCTTGACATCTCCAGTGCCATCAATCTATGACGGTGCTCACTCCTTGCCCATTCCTTTCACCAAGTTTCCTCACCAATTTACGCACAAACGCACGACGGAACAGAACACTCGACCTGTTAGGAATAGCAAGATATGATGGCGTTAGGGCTAGGTAGAAAGGCCCGCCTTACCATCACTATCGCCATTTCGTTGTGCTTCTTTGTCGCCGAGATCACAGGTACGTATGATTATGGCAACAGTCAGATGTTGTACAAATGGACTGCTCCTCTGCTACGACTGACATCTCCTCTACTCCACAGTGGCCTTCAAGACCTCATCACTCGCTCTGCTTGCAGATGCTTTTCACTACGTAAGGCCACCTTATCGACCACTTTTACTCTTCCAGTACTCCATCTAATCAATCGCCTGGTAAAGCTCAACGACCTCGTCAGCTTCGTCGTCGCATTGACAGCTCAGATAGTAAGTCCACACCTTCCTGCCCAGCTCTTAGTATCTGTACAGACCGCCCTCAGTGCTAATCACACATTGTGTCACAGATCTCAGAGAGGGCAGAAGCCCGCCAAGATCTCTCCTTTGGCTGGCAGAGGGCTCGTCTCCTAGGTGCTTTCTTCAATGGCGTCTTCCTTCTCGCCCTCGGCATCAGCATCTTGTTGCAGTCTATCCAGAGGTTTATCAAGGTCGAGGGTGAGTCTTCCGTGTACCGAAGGTAGGGTAACGAGTGGGAGTCTCAAAAACTGACTGGTATGACTTTCCAACAGTCATCGAGGATCCCAAGCTCGTCCTGATCATCGGCTGTGTCGGACTCGGGCTGAACGTCCTCAGCGCGGCTTTTATACACGGTAAGCAACGCCGCCGTGGGCGATGGCACGCTGGGGAAAATGAAGTCGTTGCTTCTGCTGACCATGCTCACCCCCAGAACACCATGGCCATGACCACTCACAGGGTAACAGTCACGGTCATAATCACGCAGAAGCGGAAGCTGTGAATACTGGGCCAATTCCAGTCGACAGCGCCAGCGATGGCAGTCTTGTGAGTGCCTCTCCAGACAAGGAAAAGAAACAGAAAAGAGGAAAGAAAGAAAGGACGGAAGGGCCTTATGATGATAAATCTGTTGCAAAGGCTAAATTTCCGCTGCATGTTTCGACAAACAGCCCGTTCACGCACACGCAGAGCATCGCCACAACATCGCGCGGCTCAAGAGGCCTGGCCGCGACCTGGGCATGCTCGGCGTCCTCGTGCACGTCATTGGCGACGCTATCAACAACGTCGGCGTGATCGTCGCGGCCGTCATCATCTGGCAGACCAGCGACCCGCGGCGCTTCTACGCAGACCCGGCCGCGAGCACCTTCATCGCTTTCATGATCTTCTTCGGGGCCATCCCGCTCACCAGGAATAGCGGGAATATCTTGCTGCAGAGTGCGCCGCGTGGTGTAGAGATTGATGACGTGAAACACGACCTTGAACAGGTGCCGTCTTACTACTGCTGTTGTCCCCTTTGCCCTCTGTTCTCCTTGCGTCTCTTTCCCATTGATGGGCTGCTGACACGCACCAGATCCCCGGCATAGAATCCGTCCACGAGCTGCACATCTGGCGTCTGGACCAGCAGAAGGCCATCGCCTCTGCCCACGTTGTTGTCTCGGACCCGTCCATGGACAGCTTCCTGGAGAAGGCTCGGACAGTCAACGAGTGTCTGCACGCCTACGGTATCCACTCGGCTACACTGCAACCCGAGATTCTGGCTACAAGGACGACGACGACGACGACGACGACGACGACGACAGCGTCTGATAACATGTCCGCAAACGACAGCGGCAGCGGAAGCACTGGCTCTTCTCTTAGACGGAGGAGGCTGGATCCAGCGTCGTGCCAGATTGTCTGCGGCAGTCTATGCCAGAACCTGATGTGCTGCACAAAGATTGAGCCCTCATGAGGCTTTGTCCGGGGTGCGCGCGAGTTCTGGCAGGGTGCGTTCTTCGTATCCATCTCACAGCTTCGGAAGCAGACGATTCCGCCCGTCACGGGTGTCACCGACCTGCATCATCACCCCTTGCCTAGAGGAGGCGGCTACACAGGATGGGAACACAGGGGAACATTCACACGGGTCAAAAGAACAAACGGGCTCTCCTACTGGGCCGGGAGAGGCCGAGCGGGTGTGTGCGCGGCACGTCCTCGGCTAGAAGAAAGGGGAGAGGAGATGGGGCGTCGTTGCACATTGCTGGCGTTGGCGAGACCCGGAAAAGCAACGTCCCGCGCCTTCTTGACGTGGGCAGAGAGTGTGTGTGGTGCTGGTAAGGTTAAAGGAGAGTGATTGGCTCGCCCCGTGGCCCTTTCTGGCCCCTGAGCCGCGCGCGCGCCCGAATGAGCACATCTAACCCGATCTCATATGCTCAATAAATGAGAATCACGAGGCTACCCTCCGTGTTCTCCCTCCCCCTTGGTGACCGAGCATCCAGGACCGAACACCCTCAACGAGCATGTGAGATGACGTAAGATTATAGGTTCTTGCTGAGAAGAGAGTACTATTATGATCTCCCCCCCCCCTCCTTTTCCTCCATCGATCACTCCAGAATCTCGTGCTCTCAATGGACAGACTAGACGGCATGAGAAAGGAGAAGGGGGGGGGGGTGGGCTGTGACCTCTTGTGTCTTGCCCGCAAAAGCCCGAAGTGAACCAACATGGAGCCTGACCTCACCTACCTAGAAGAACACGGACAGGCCCGAGCCGTTTTCGCCTCCTGGCTGGGCGCAGGAAGGATGACCAGCTCGAGAGAAACTGTAAAAGACCAGAAAGAGATGCCCTTCCCCCTCCTCCCGTCACACCCAGGATGAGGCGGTGTGAGGTCATGTTGATACGGGGAGAAGAAAGCGGTAGATGTATTGTTTACGGAGATCGAAGCCTATGCATGACTACTTTTCTACCTACGATACAATACATGCAGGCAGTCCTTATTTACTTTACCTGCCTTGGTCCGCTTCCTCATGCATGTCAATGTTCGATCCGTGGTCCCGGTCTGACGACGCCCCCCCTGCCGGGGGAGCCGATCTATGTATTCTGTCTTGTTTGCTTGTCATGCACAGAAGCCCTAGTCAAACCTTTCTTCGATTCTTCCTTTTGTCCTGTTCCGTTCGTTCCCACTCACTCACCCATCCTTCCATCCATCCAGGGAGGAGGGGGGGGGGGGGTGTGGGCGATCTCGACAGGGTAGTTTGATGGGAATACGCGTTTCCCCCCGTGGCAGGTCAGGCCGCAAGATCGACGACGCATCGGACGAGGATTCCGAAGATCGTCGTCCTCTTTTATGGGAGCTGTTGGGGCTGGGCAGGCATATCAAGGCAACCTATCATCAAGGGTTCTGTTCCTGAGCCATCTCTTTGTTTCTTATGAGTCAACGTGCCGCTGCTGCTGCTACTACTACTGCCGTAAGAGTGTCCCGGGAATAACAGTCAAGTCGTTTCCTGGAAGCCGGCGCACAGGCTTTCCTTGGCCTAAACTGTGACAAGGGGGAGGAAGTTAAGAACATGGTCAGCATCTAAAGCTGCCAAATGAGGACATCTATAGGCCGACCTTCGGGCTCATCCTCTTTCCCTTTCCAAGGCTCCCCTGCAAATGTCATCATGGGCTTGTCTTGGATTTTGTTTCTTCTTCTCTTTCTCTTCTTTTCCGCCTTTTTCTTGCGTAGCGTCGTGAACCGTCTCTACTCTTCTACATCGGATGCTCAACTTAAAGAGGGTGTGTGTGTGTGTGTGTGTGTGTGTGTGCTCTAATTCCGCAGTCATCTAGCACTGGTTGCACAGGTACTACATACCTCCGGTCAGTGTGTCATGCAAGGGGTTGAGGGAGTATTCCAGCATCTCATGCATGTCAACATTCTCGATGCCCAAGCTGTCCCCATAGTCCTGGGCACCTGCGCCTGGGCATTCACCCTGATCCTGGGCTCATGCATCTGAACGGCGGGAGGTCCTGACAGAGTGAGCAGGACAGGAACCAGGGAAGAGATACTGGCTGGAGGCGGACTTGTAGAGAAGGAAGGAGAAAAGGAGGCTTGCTACAATAGACAGTGAACGGTGAATGAAGGCTTTCCATCCCGAGGTTTCTCTCTCTGTTGTGTCTGTGGTCCTACTGAGGGGAAAATTCCACCGGGCTTGGTGATCCGCGCATTCTAGAATAAAAAGTGGATGTTTGGACCACATCTTTCTGGGACGCCTCGGATACCGGGTCCTCCCCAGCTTTGGGAGGGGGGGACCCATGGCCCGCCGGGGCCGCCGAGAAGTCAACTACTATAGTAGAGTACTGTGATCATACAATAGTAGAGAAATGTGCCCTGTCTAGGCCAGGGATCCTTTCTCAAAAAAATGGCTGGAGTATTTGGGTATGTGGAGAGGGGATGGTGGTGGAGGATGAAGTAGATGGTCGTAATGCTTTTTGCTGGTAGTAGTAGTAGTGACGACGATGGTGTTCGTCCTGCCGTGTGTCAACACAGCCGAAAGCGTAGCTAGGGCGGTAAAGATAATGAAAAGGAAAGAAAAAGAAACGGACGAGAGAAAAAGAAAGCGGTCTCGGCCGTTGAACAGAAGAAAAAAAGAGAACAAGCATGGTGGTGTAACCCCAATACCCCTCCCCCTCTGGGCCCTCGCCGCCGCCACAACACCTTACTATGTACTAGCCCCGAATGACTGCATGGCTGCATCTCTGCAAAGAGAGAGAGAGGGGGGGATACAAGCCAACCACTCGCGTCGAGGTGATAGGTGACAGTCGCCTGCATTGCATTAGATTCGCTTACAAGGGCTCGGCGGACTGGCCGTACTCGACGACTGCTGCCGTCTCATGTCATGTCATGGTGGTACTGCATCTCCCTCGTCTATCTTTGTCACTCTTTTCTTGTTCTCTCGTGCATGATTGCTGCTGCTGCTGCTGCTGCTGCTGCTGCTGCTGCTGCTGCTGATGGCGCGTCATGGGTGCCACCCCGGTAAGGAAAAGCCATTTTTCTCTCTTGTTGGGAAAAAAAAGGAAAAGAAGAGCAACAACCACAATAATAACAACAACAACAACAACAACACCGGGAACCCCCGTCTTGGAATCAAAAACCTGCTTCCTGTCACCGCCTAGCTGAAAGATAAGAGCCTCTCCGGGGGGAGGGGGGAGGGAGAAGGGGCTTGGTTGGTTGGTGGTGCCTCTTTGGTTCAGTCAATCGATTCTCAATGCCTGCAGCCCGGTCGGTGAGGTCGACGATATATGCCATGCGGCCTATAAACAAGAAGAGGGTAGTCGTTTTGCGTTTTGGGAAGAGGGTGGTAGGGTTCGGCGACGGCGACCCGGCCGAAGAGCCCTGTTTCGAGCAGCTGGGTGCGACGATCGGTGCTGGTTCTTATCTATCGTGCCGGGGAAGGCCTGGTAACGCGGCCTTCACCGCCCGTTCTTCATGTCATGGGCATTATCATCAGTACTTTCCTTCTCTTTAAAAACAAGGGTGGTGTCATTCAACCCAGTGGCAGGCATAGCCACTAGACACCAAGACAGTTAAGAACAAAACCGGTGCCTGTGAGCGGCGGCGGCGGCGGCGGAGGAGGAGGAGGAGGAGGAAGAGGAAGAGGAGGATGGCAAGTGAGTATCACAGAAGTAGCTGGAGGTGCATGGCAGAGGAAAAAAAGTAGGGTGTGTTTAAGTCAAGGATGATTGGGCTAGGTTGAGTTGGTCGGGTGCTACGGGATCGACCGTTCGACTAGGTCAAAACGAGGCGACCGGTGGGAAGAAGGAGGAGGAGGAGGAGGAGGAGGAGCAGAACAAGAAAAGGAAAAGAGAAGACAGAGAAAGATGTGGCCATCCGTCGCAACACCAGTCCGAGCCGAGCGAGTGTGGCACACACACTCAATACTACATATGTACACACTTTTTTTCTTTTTTCTTTTTTTTTTACCAGGGGAGGCTTACATACACACACATACTGACACCCTCCCCTTCTTCAAGATGCCAGTCACTCTGTTTTCTTCTTATTTCTGCCTCTACTTCAAGGCGGCGTCAATATACACTAGTAATACGATACGTCAGCCAGACGAACGAGAGGGTGGTCTCAGGTGGTGGTGTCCCTGTCCTTGTAATGTGTACGGAATGACCCGTGTCTCGATCCAAAATGTGAGAAAGTGCCATGGTATGATTATAAATAAACAAAAACTGAATATTATCGTTGGGTTCCATGGGCGGATGCAAGCCGCCCCTGTTGTCAGCCCAGATGGACGACCGAGAAAAGGATATGCAGATACTATTATCTTCTCCCTCTTCTGCATCAGCAATGTACATCTGCAGTAGTTCACCGTCTCTGCATCTGTGGCTGCTCGTATTTTGACACACACACACACACACACACAGAATACACACGGGAACAAACTGACAATTTTTTTTTCTTTCAGTTTTTATTTCCCTCCCCCCTCCTAAACGGCCGAGCTCAACAGCCGAGATGAGGTAGCCTGGACATTGACGAAAGTGAATCCCGTCATTTTTTTCTTCTCTTCTTTTCTTTCGTCTCATCGTCGTAATTACTCAGATCCATAGTACACAGGACTATCTCTTTTCCCCTAGTAGGTCCTCTTTTACTAATACAAGGGGTGGTTGTACGTACTACTTAGTACTCTGCATGGTTAGTACTTGGGCGGAGAGGGGTTCGCGGCCAGGAAGGGAAAAAAAGAAAGAAGAAGAAGAAGAAAAAAGGGTAGCTTGGCCGCCATGCGCGAATAATCATGATAGCCGGGATAGCCTTGCTGTCCCACGTTTTCACACCCTCCAACCCAAAGTTACAACACCAACAACACACACACACACACACACCGCAATTTGGGTTTTGGCTAGCTGCTAGTACATGATCAATGTCCTCGTACACACTTTATACTGGCACCAAGCTCTTTGGACCCCTCATTACAAATGCAAGGATTTAGCACATGAATATACAGTAGTACATCTTGTCGGCATGGAAGTTGGGCGGGCTCGGGCTTGGGCCTGACACTTGGCGGCCATGTCGAGCAGCATTGAGTACTAACTAAGTATACTTGTAGCTATGCAAAGTAGCGCAGTGACTACCGACGGTACGTACCGTGCTGACTTATGTGATACGTGCTATGGTCACAGTATACGTAGAAGCATAGAGTAACGGAAAGAACGAAGGTTGTGCAATCCATCGTCCATGCCGTACGAGACGAAAAGTGAAGTCATGCAGGGCTCTTTTCGGCCTTTTTTCACCTATGACGACCTCTTGTCCTTTTTTCCCCTTCTTTTTCGTCTTCTCTTCCTTTCTCTGTTCTCTCTTTACTTCTCTCTCCTCTCCCTCTTTGATTCTCTCTTCTTTCCTCCGCAGGCCCTTCTGCATCTACTTTAGTAAGATGAGGGAGAAGAAAAACACAAAGACAGATGACGAGAATAATAATAATCAAACGGCCAGAGTCTTGCCAACAACAAGATTCGTTACAGAAATTCCCCGTAGCGCCGGGTCAGGTTGACGAAAGCGTCCAGCGTCCAGCGTCCCCAGAAATCCCACTTAAATTCTCGCCCAGCCATGCCGGTTCCGGCCGTGGCCCACGGCGACTGCCATGACAAACACCGCTGAACCAGAGCAGGAAGGCTCGACTTGCCGGACCTACTAACTCGATAAAAATAAAAACACACATGCACTCAACAAAACAACCCACCCAGGGACGATTCATTCCCGTTACATCTTGTCCTCTTTTCTCTTCTTCTTCTCTTTTCCTTTGCTCTTCTCTTCTTCTCTGAGCTCACACGTTTCGGCTCGCGAGGGGCTCAAAAAGAAGTAAGACAAGGAAAATAGAAGGACAAGGACAAGAGAAGGAGGGAGCAGGAAAGAACTCATCATCATCCCTCCAGATTTATTGTCCTCGTCTCGTCTCCTCACCTCCACCTCCACCTCACCTCACCTCGCCCAAAACTTATCCTACCACACAGTCCCATTTGAGCCAACAGACGAATAACAAACCACGGCTTCCCCCTCCTCCTCACGTGCATCTAGCCCCCCTCCTTTGTTCGCTGGCAAGCTTCGCAAGCATCGTGAGGTGTCCTGGCCCCATTTTTGGCCCCGATTAGCGCCGCCCACCTCCTCCGCCGCTCGCCCTGCCGCTGCGGGTACAACGACACCTTGTTACGTGGTCGAAACATCACCTGCTCGTTCCTCAAGAGGGGAAGATTCCCAATCCTATCCACCCAAAAGGAAAAGGAAAAAAGAAGAAGGAAGGAGAACATAAAGAAAAATTGACTTGATCCACATCTCGTCTGGCCATCCCCCTCCCTATTCTGACCCGTTTCGCCCTCTCTGGTCAAAGCAATTTGCAAGCCCTTTCTCTGGTGGGATCTTCCTGGACCCAATCAAAGAAAGAGAGAGTCAGACATACTACTGTACCACTGCTATTACTACGATCACTACTACTCTCATACATTTACATTATACATACGTCTTCTCCATATATCCACCCCCCTCCTCCACTTGCCCCTCCTCTTCCTCATTCTCCTCTTCCCTCGGCCCGACCTACTTAAGTACGAACCCCTAGCCAGGACCCCAAGAAGAAGAAAAGAAGGAAAAGAAAAAAAACCCCTCGCCACCAGACTACATACATAGTACGATCTGTTGATTCCGAATCTCCGTTGATCTGCGGCAGACGTGGAGGCGAGAACCGGGTTCGGTTGTGGCGCATGCTGGTCAAACCACGGAGAGGCAGCAGCAATAGCAGCAAAGTCGACGTATCGCATTCCCTCTCCAGAACTGTCTGTCCGGTTTGTCCATATGAGATCGACCTCGCCCTTGACCTGGACCTGGGCCTGACCTGACCTACGCTGATCTCACCCGACCTGACCTTGGAGCTCGGGTCAATGGCTTTCTGCGACGAGCATCTCATACTCGCCCTCGCCCTCGCCCCCATATCTCAACAACCAACAACCAATTCTATCTCCCTCTCACACAACTTCACTACAGCCGCTGGGAAGATGATGGCGCCATGCTGTAACGCGCGATAGAGCCGCCTTCTTCTGCTTCGCCCCCCCCCCCCTTCCCTTCTCTGTTCTTTCTCTTCACCACCGCCGAGAAAGATAAAGAGAAAGAGGGAGAATGCTAGGGAAGCTCTTCAACTTGAGTGCCGGTGGTGGCACGTCGGCTCAGCAGGCCCAGGCGCAGGCCTCGTCCTACTCTTACCCTGGAAAGCAGGTGTCCTCCCTCGAGTCGGTGCAGGAGGACATCCACACGCGCTGCCTCCTCTTCCCAGACGCGCAGGCCCTCTACCAGCAGCATGGAAACGACCAGGTGTTTCCCATGTCGAGCGTGTCGGCGCTGTCCACATCCACCAACAACCCCTTTGACCTCAACGGCGATATCGAGCTGGAGGGGCGCGACGTGCGCGTGGTCATCATGCAGGACACATCCAGCTCCTCGCCGGCCTCCTTGCTTTATGACAGCCAGCCTCTGCCCGTGTCTCAGACATCTTCACCCACCACAGCCGCTGGTGACCGTCCCGCAACTGTGGCTGGACTGTCTCAAGTGGGCGGCAGCGGCGGCGGCATCCAGGACTACCACCATGCCCCTCGACGACAACAGCAGCCTCTGCCACCTCAGCGCAGGACCAGCGCCGGAGGGCAGCCCTCCTCGTCTTCTCGGCCCCTCTCCATCACACAACACCCTCCTGGGAGCCCCCAGCAGAGGCAGAGCGCCTTCGACAGGCGGTCCTCCATCCACGGCAGGACGCAGAGCAGGGCCGAGACTGAGTCGCAGAGGGCCGCCAGAGAGTACAAGCAGGAGATCGACACGTTTGCCGGCTGCATCTTTGGGAACAACGAGTTCCTCGCCTACAAGGGCACCTCCACCAAGGTCCATGTCGTCCCTTCGGACCTGCGCATGAGCGACGGAGGATCTGGCTTTGCTGCGGACGGTGGGAGGGGATCGTTAGGCAGATCAGCAGCGAGGGCGAGCAAGCTGTCACAGTCCTTCTCGTCCGAGACCATGATGCCCTCCTTTGACCAGGCCGGTGTCTCGTCTCCTCATGCGCACCCTCGACCCTTGGACCGCAAGAGGGTCCTCATCACGAGACTCTTCCCGGTCAACCTCCCCACAGACGAAAACCCCATGAGCCCACCGCGGGGTCAGTTCAGCGAGGACAGCTCCGAGTTCCCGTTTCCACCTAATGCCGGTGGCGAGGACGGCATCAGTAGTGGCAGAGCCAAGGCGAAGAGGCCCCAGCTCAAGCAGAAGAGGACGCCCATGTACGCCGTGGCCCTCATTGTCAGCCTTCCTCCAGGGTCTCCGCCCAGCGCGGTGCCGCCTGCGAGCGCCTCGAGGTCGACATTCCGGGGCTCGAGCTCCTACACCGAGCAGCAGGACTCATTCCCGTCCTCGTACAGCTCGACGAGGCGGTCAGGCTGGGGGGGAGGCAGTGGTGGTGCTGCTGCTGCTGCTGCTCCGGGCGGTCCCATGTTTGGTGGTTTCGACGCCTTCGACTCCGGCTTCAACATGGATGCCGAAGAGCGTATCGACACCATCACGCGGCACTGGGACATCATCATGCGCACGCTCACGTCTCTGCAGTCTGTGGCGGCCACCCAGATCTTCTCGCTGCTCAGGCAGGCCGACATTTCGTCGCCGGACCCGCGTCCCACCATCATTGCCACGACCAACAACAACAGCAACAACAACAATAACCACACAGCTGCCGTTCGCGCCTCGCGGGCCTCATCGAATGCGGCCCAAAAACCCCCCAAGACCAACACCAAATTCGTCTCCCTCCTCCCCAACTGCCTGGCCGACGACGTCCAGATCAGGATCGAGGTTGACGGCGCCAGGGCCCGCATCGTCTCGGGCCTGAGGGCTACCAGGGTGGTCACGGGCCAGAACCGCTGGGGAATCTGGCGAGAGGAGGCCCGCTGGGTTGAGAGGTGGGCTGGTGGTCGTGACCAGGGCTTCTTCTTCTTCAACCTGCTCACGGGCTTCCTCTCGGTCCACACCGACTGGCTGCAGGCCCTGAGCCCGTCCAAGTACCGGAGGCAGTTCTCCATGCTGCAGAAGCTGCGCGGTGGGGACGACGACCTATCATTGCCGGCGCGCACTGTCCTTGTCGGCCAGGACAGGGTCGCCGCGAGGAGGCTCATCTTCCTGCTCTCGGCATTCCTCCCTGCCAACCTGCAGCTCCCAACCTCTGCCGTCGCCTCCGCCGCCACCAGCAGCAGGGCACAGCAGCACCACCAGCAGCAGAGGCCCAGCACATCTGCCTCGTGGGGCACATTCTCCCAGTCACCACCGTCGTTCATTGTGCCTCTTACCAAGGAAGAGTCGCTGCGGCGCAAGATCAACCGCAGAGGAGGCGGCGGCACCGGCACATCCAGGCACAACTCACACTCGCGCAACGCGTCGAGCATATACACCACGACCTCCAGCAAGAGCTCGGTGCCGGCGCAGCTGGCCCACCTGAGCATAGACAGCCCCCGCGAGCGGAGGGCGTCCGACGCCATATCGATCAGGACCACCAACCTGCCCATCCTCGCTGCCGACCTGGACAACAGGAAGATCAGCGCCGCCACCATCGTCCCGGAGAACAGCGTTCCTCACTTTGCCGTCCAGACGACGACAACGACAACGGCGACCATCTCGCAGCTATCTGGCAGGCATGGAGGGATTGCCGGTGGCAGCGGCAGTGGTGGGAGCACCGCCGCGACCGACGACCTGAAGCGGTCACTGCAGCGAGGGGACAGCATAGGCAGCTCGGACACGCAGTCGAGCTCGCGCTGGGGCAGCGTCATCAGCGGTCTCTGGGGCAGCTCGACGAAGCGGCGGGACTCGACCATGACCACGCCGCCGCAGTCACTGAACCCCCGTGAGCAGTCAGCTGGTGCTGCGTCCTCGCCGCGGTCGCCCAGAAAGCCATCTTCTGCAGCAGCACGAAGGGGCTCGCTTGGGCAGATGTTGGAAGAGGTGCAACAGCAGCAGTCCCGAGGGTCAGGAGGAGTAGCAGGGGGTGGTGGTGGTATTGGCGGCGGCCCCAGCAGCAGTAACAATAACACCAGCAGAGCTCAACAGGCCCGCAAGACAGATGGGCCCAGAAGACAACAGGACAACATACCCGAGACACCTCAGAGGAGTCAAGATGGGGGACAGGGGCGGCAACAACAACAGCAGCAGCAGCAGCAAGATACTCCGGAGCCGTCGAGAGTGCCGCCCATCCCTGTGGAGAGAAAGGTCGACCCGAACAGCGCCTTCGACTCGCCTGTCAAGACGACGATCAACGAGGAGGATGGAGTGATTGATGTCGACGTCCCCTTTCCCGACTTCATCGCGTCGTTCGAGACAGCCGTGAGCTCACCGTCCAGCAGCGGTTACCTGTCCACGCCCGGGCTCAGCGGCCTAGAGCTGTTCGAGCAGGCCTGCCGCGTGACCATCGACGGCGACGTGCCACAGAACGTTGCTGGCTGGCTCCAGCGGTATCACCCTGACTTTATCCTCCAGGCCATCCCGCCTCAGGCCGATGACCTCGTCGAGCAGATCAAGGCATCCCTCAGGGCAGAGCCTACCCCCCTGCAGACCATGGCATCGGCCATGACGGGCGGCGACGCGGCCACTCCTTTCTCGGACACCCCCCGAGGAGGGGAGCGCTGGGTCGACGTCAGCTCCGCCCTCATCGCCGACAGCACCAACTTCACGATCCGGCGCATCCGCTACCGGCGCCTGGTCAGGCTCAAGACGACGGCGGCAGGTGGGGCTTCTGGCGGCGACAAAGCCACCCCGGTCCTGTCGTCGTCCGTCAACACGATGAGCTCTGCCGTGCTGACGCCCATGATATCGCCGTACGAGCAACACCTACAGGACGAGTTCATTGAGGACCCTATCGTGGCCCTTGACGACACGCTCATCGAGGCCGTGGAGAGGGTCACTGCGTCGGGCGGTATCGCTGCTGCTACCGCTGCTGCTACCGGTGGTGGCAGCGGTAGTGGCAGCGGCGACCTCAGCAAGGAGAGTTCACAGTCCTCGTCAAGGTCACCGAGCAAGCGTCGTGAGAGCGTCGGCGACGCCCTGGTCGCAATGGCCAGTGCTGCTGCTGCCACTGCAACCACCCCCACCACCGCCAGCCTAGAGGACGCGAGGCCTGCAGCAGAGGCACAGCCACAGTCACGCGGATCCCTTCGCCAGGAAGTGCCGAGAGGCGAGTGCAAGGCTGTTGTGCTGTCTGCGCTGGAGCACATCGCCAAGGATGTGGTACAGCACCGGGACGAGGCGGACGAGCGAGCCAGGGTGGCCAGTGGTGTTGTCGGCCGGCGGGGAAGGGAGAAGGAGAGTGTCTTGCGGGAGGCGGTGCGGGCTTGGGTGGAGGGAGTAGAGGCTGGGGTCGATGCTCTGCAGTGATTGGAGTGCATGCCACAAAGCAAGCACTCGTGACGTGTTGTTTTCAGGATGGACAGACAGCCCGACGGGATTTTGCGAGGTAGGCAGGCAGGCGGAAGAGGACAGAGACAACGAAGAGGGAGAGGCGAGGGAAGGAAGATGTTTGATTATGACTTTCATGATACCCCAGGAACCCGGATGGTTTCATTTGATTGCACCTGAGAGAGGGAATGAATGCACTTTATGAGGAAAGCGGGTCATCTTTAATAGGAACGGAACACAAATGCAACGGGTTGTATGCATGGCTGGGAGGAGGAGGGAAATAAGGAATCGGGCATGGCACAGCATGGAATGAGACGGCATAGCATACATAGCAATTGATAACTAAACAAGAGATTTCTAAAGGCCGGAGACTGAGGACCTTGCTTGCTCGTGAGTATGAATAGGGAATAAATCATGTAGGTTCAAGGTTGAATTTCATCTATTGTGTTTCTGTTGTTGCTTCTTCTGTCGCTGTGCTTCGAGTATTATATGGGAGAACCCTAACCCTCCTCAAAATAGATTGGACGTCCTGAAATGGTCCGTCTCGTCTTTCTGCGTCTCTCTTCTTTCCTCTTCTCTCTTCTTCTCGTGCCTCTTTATACAATACAACATCGACTCAAACTGCAACTTTCAAGCTTTCTCTCTCTTTTCCTCTCATCTCATCCTAATTGGCCCCTCTCACCTAACATATACCGCACTGTTTGGCCGTTCACCATGGCCCAACAACAACAATCTACACCCTCCTCCTCCTCCTCCTCCTCCTCCCAACCAGAAACCCTCACCTTCTCAGACGAATGGGCTGCCCAGCTCGAACCATACCTACCACCACCCTCATCATCGCCCTTGTCAAGACAGCAGCAGCAGCAGCAGCAGCAACAACAACTACTACAGCAACAACAACAATGCAGTCCAGCATTGCCGTCCATCAAACAACCCTTCCTAACCCTCACCTACGCCCAGTCCCTCGACGCCCAGCTCGCCGCCGCCCCAGGACTCAGAACGACCCTCTCCGGCCCGGCCTCCAAAGCCATGACCCACTACCTGCGCGCCCGCCACGACGCCATCCTCGTCGGCGTGGGCACCGCTGCGGCAGATGACCCGGGTTTGAACTGCCGGCTGCGTCGTGGTGGTCGTCATCGTCGTCGTCGTCTGGATGATCAGGAAGCGGCGGTGGTGGTGGTGGAGGAGGAGGAGGAGGAGGATGTTCGTGGGCCTCGTCCTGTCATCCTGGACCCGGGGGCGCGGTGGCGGGTGGGGTCGGAGAGTAAAGTGGTTCGGTTGGCGCGGGAGGGGCAAGGGTTGGCGCCTTGGGTTGTTTATGCTGAGGGGGCGGTGGTGGAGGGGGAGGCTCGGAGGGTGGTGGAGGAGGTGGGGGGACGGTATCTGCGTGTGGCGGCGCGGCGGGCGGAGGAGGAGGAGGAAGGAGACGGGGAGGATGATGAAGGGAAGGAAGGTGGTGGTGGTGGTGGTAGTAGTGGGTGGAAGGTCGCGTGGGAGGATGTGCTGGGGTTGCTGGGGGCGCAGGGCATAGGGAGCTTGATGGTCGAGGGTGGAGGGAGGGTGGTGAATGATTTGCTTGCGCTGGGAGGCGAGAGTGACGGTGGTGGTAGTGTGGTGAGGATTGACTCGGTCATTGTCACTATTGCGCCGGTGTGGTTGGGCGCTGGCGGAGTGAGGGTTGCGCCGGCGAGGGCGGTGGATGGGTTGGGAGGGCCGAGGTTGAAGGAGGTGACTTGGGTGCAGATGGGCGAGGATATGGTTGTTGCTGGGAGGTTGATGGGATAAGCAGAGGAACGATGGCTGGTGAAGCGACAGTCTTGGTGCTGGGCCCACGAAATGAGAATGGAATGTTTAAGATCAGGTTGGAAGGAGGACTGGTTGATTCGAGTTTCATCTCCCAGGTCAAGAATCATATTGATACACTTGTCAATTACTACAGATGAATTAGGGCAGTCATCTAACCAGTTATGCTACCTAGGTAGCTGACTACTCCTTCATGCTCCCACATAAAATCATATTTGTGTTGTACAAGGTACGGAGTAGCACGCAGGGTGGTTCAGATCCAAACATTATGCATCATAACATCCCGACTCTCAAATGAGGAGCAAGTGAATAGTAAAGACCAGCTTCTTATTGCATATGAGTAACTACCCTGTAAAACACATGAAAATACTCAAAAGACAAACCCCTCCGAGACCATGAACCGCAGCAAGAGTGCTGAATCTCCCTCCTAAACGCCCGCCATCCGACATGAGCGCTATGGAAATGAAGAAGAAAAAGCAACACTCGACTCATCAACCTGATAGCTCCAGACATCCAACCAACAAGATATCTCGCCCGCCTAGCACTTGATGGAGACGGAGGAAAACTCCAGGCTGTTGCAGTTGCTGTTCTTGGCCGTCCACTTCTGGCCGGTGCAGTCATCGTTGGCCCAGAAGCGCGTCTTGCAGCCACTGTGCAAAATCAGGTCAATACAACTCATGTTCTCATCTCAACAAGTACATGGTCGAGGGATATAAAAAAAAAAAAAGAAAGAAAAAAGACATACTTGTCAACCGCTTGGTAGGAGCCAATGTCGGTAACCTTCCAGCACTGGGAGGTGGTGCCGCTGCCCATCCAGCTGTAGGTGTCTGCCAGATCACCACAGGTTGTTCCCCCGAACACCTTGACCGTGCCCTCTTTCTCGCCCCGAGGCTCCGTGGGGGATGCTGCAGCGAAGGTGCTCAGCACGAGGAGGGCGAGGTTCTGGATGGCGACCATTTTTTCTTCTTTTGGTATACAAATATTGAAACGTGGAAGGGGGAAGGTTGTGTGTGTAAAGGAGAAGTGATTGGTGTGTATAGAAAGGGATTCAGTAGGAACAATGAGTTATGAGTTTCTGATTGCTATGATGCTGGACAGTATCGTGGATGATGAATGAAGAGTAGAAGAACTTGACTCGAGCGATGATTCACCTCATACTTATGCATTTCGACTTGGCAAGCCTCTTGCTAAATCCGTTGCTCTCTCGAGAAGCAGTCACAGCTGCACTGTCGTATCTCACTTCCCACCTTTGAATAAATTACTAAAAATTGTACCTCGTCGGGCTTCTGACCCAGCCCTGGAGCTGGTCTATGGACGCGGCCTCGAGCAAGATTGATCCTCTCTCGACCCCCGAATGTCCTGCAAACAAGGCCACCGGGCGTCGTCTCCATCGCGACTTCTGACAAACAGGCCGGAATCGTGGGCCAGGGACGCGAAAAGTCCGAGAGAAGTATATACCAGCAGACGATTCTCCTCTGTTTATTTTTACTTTGCTCGCGAGAAAAGCAGGTGGCGCACACCCGGCCCCCAACCTGTTCCCAGAATATGAATCCATGTGCTCACAGATCTGTAGAATCGTGCCGCATAACCGAGCGTGTTTGATCGTATCTGTCCAAGATCTTTCTCTCATCGGGGCCAAGGATTCATCCAGGGGGCCATCTACTGTATAATTAGGGAAGGGATTAGGTGGCATTGCTGGAATCAATGTCTTGGAAATAAACAGTCTACTCAGAACTTTATAGCTGTTGAGGCTGCTCGCTGAATATGGATACCTCTCTATGTAGAGTAGCACTGCTTATGTGGTCCTTGATGAGAACTGACGGTATTTCCATCCTTGATGGAAGACTTGTATTGGTTTCCAGGTTGGTGTTGTCTTCACCTTATGTATGCTCTTTGGGCAGAAGATGAGCATGACCTGGATAAGCATAATCATAACCAAAGGTCAAGCACTGAAATTATAGGGAAACAAGCATATTACGATGATGTGTCTCTGGCAATCAATGACAGCCAAGCAACACATGAGATGAACTGTAGGGCTGAGCAGACACCCAGTGCATCCATCCAAGCCTGCCTGCTGATGATGCTGCTGCTGGCCACGAACCATGAAGGTCCCGGAGAATTTAAGAGCGCAGGCAAGGGTTTTGGATGAACCGGATGGCCTTGACCCACCCAAGATGGGGGCCTGGGGCCAGCATGGAGAAAGCAAGGAACGGGGCCCGGCCAATGAATGAATCAATCAATCCATGCAACACACCTTTCTCTCACTAAAGGCATCCCAAGCTTGTTTTTTTCTCTTGTTTGTGTTTAGCTGACATACTCACCGTACTCGGATGCTGGTTTTGGAGCCCCTCGACCGGTTTCATCTCTGAGGATGACCAGAACAAGCAATCTGACGCCCAACCACCATCAACTTATCCGCCTCCCATCTTGGCACATCTCCATTGACCTCGACTGCCGACCTCCACCGGATCCTTACCGTCAGGCCTTCTTCCTCAACAACAACAACAACAACATGTCAGATTCTTCCTCGACCTGGATTCCCCAGGGCCCAACAGAGCAGGGCTTCCTCCTCCTCGCAGACCGGGGCAAGGACTCGGTTCGCGGCAAGGCCCCTCCCTCGGTCGCCACCCACCGCGGTCTGCTCTGGGTGGTCTGGACCGACTTCGACGACACCATCTACTACGCGTCGACCACGCCCAACAGCCACGGCGATGCATTTGGCGCTGCAGCCAAGTTCCCTTACCCTGCTGCTGCAGCCGCCGAGGGCGAACAAGGTGAAAGTAGCAGTAGTAGTAGCAGTGCTGGCGGCGGAATCCCCGTCATTGCCAACCTGAACGGCGCCCTCCATGCCGTCGTCGTGTCGGCCAACACAGGCGCCATGACCCACTTCCTGTACGACGCCGACGAGCAGTTCGCGTGGGTGGCACAAGAAGGCCTGCCTGCAGCATGCGTGGCGGGCTCCAAGACCCGAGACCCGGCGCTGGTGGCGTTCCACAACAAGCTGTTCCTAGCCTGGATCACCGAGGAGGGCGGCCTGGCACATGCCGTGTTCGACGTGCACTCGCAGACGTGGTCCGAGCCCGCGCCCGTCTCGCCTGCTGGCGCGCCGCCTCCCGAGGCAGACGCTGGGGCCAGCAAGACCAGGCAGCAGGGGGCACCGGCGCTGTTTGTGCTGAACGGGGCGCTGCATCTCCTCTGCCAGTCGGCTGCCGGCGAGGGCGGCGGCGAGAACGAGGGCGAGATCCTCGGGTACAGGTACGACTTCACCGAGAGCGGGTGGACGTGGAGCCCGACGGACGACGTGTCCGAGGGCAAGGCGGCCAGGGGCGTCAGCGCGGCCAGCTACGGCGGCAACGCGTACCTGGGCTTCGTCGAGGACGACTGGGTGTACGTGGCGGCGCACAGGGACGGCGCGGCCTGGGACGCGGCCGAGCACGTCGGCGGGCGGGACGTCAAGGCGCGGTTCCCGCCGCAGATGGCGCTGCTCAACGGGCGCGTGCACTGCGTGTTCGCCGGCCGGTGGAAGGGCGACCTGCACTGGTTCAGCCGGCCGGTGCTGGACTACGACCTCAAGACGTGGATGGGCGCGGTGCCGGGCGAGACGTGGCTGAGCGGCATGACGGTGCCGGGGACGCACGACAGCTGTGCGCGGAGCAACGTGCCCTTTGTGCGCACGCAGTACCTCAGCATCGCGCAGCAGCTCGCCCTGGGCATCCGCTTCTTCGACCTGCGGCTCAGGCGCCACGACGACAACAGGCTCTACTGCTACCACGGCGGCATGCCCATCGGCCTGCCCAGGGGCCTGTCCTTTGACGACGTGATGGAGCAGGTGTTTGCCTTTATCGGCCCCAGGAAGGACAGGCGCGCCACGGAGGCGGTCCTGATCTCCATCAACAACGACGACAAGTCCGAGGAGCAGAAGGCCCAGCCGCACATCTTCTACAACGCCGTCAGGGAGGCCATCGAGAGCACGCCCGCCTACGACGACGGGACCGAGAGGTGGTACTCCGCGCCCGTCACGGCCAGGCTCGGCGAGACCAGGGGCAAGGCTGTGCTCCTGCGCCGGTACTATGGCGACCCCGAGGTCGCGCCCACCGAGAGGATGGGCCTCGACCTGGAGGAGTGGCTGGACGACGACCCGGACTTCACCATCGAGACGCCCACCGGCGTCAGGGTCCACCTGCAGGACAAGTGGAAGTACGCCACGCGCTGCGGGCTGGACGACCTCGTGTCCTCCAAGCAGACCTTTGTCCAGAAGATGATGGCGAGGGCGGGCGACGGCGACAGGGACGGCAGCAGCGGCGCCACGGACCCGGAGCAGACGTGGTACATCAATTTCTGCTCGGCCGTCGGCGATCCCGTCGAGCACGGCGAGGTCGCAGAGGCCAAGTGGATTGCCGTGGGCGCCCACAGCGACATGCACTTCTTCGGCAGATGGGTCGAGGGCATGAACGTCAGGACCAGAGACTACCTGCGCAGTCTAGGAGGCGGGAGGAAGAGGCTGGGCGTGGTGAACCTGGACTACCCCGAGCTGCCTGAGGACAGTGATCTCGTCGCGAGGCTGATCGAGACCAACTTCTAGATGTTCTTGTGTGTACCCTGTGGAGGGGATTGCAAGCAATGTTTGCCTCCGAGGTTCGAATCTGGCCTTTTGCAACATATTTGGTTAGGCACACAAGAGTTGAAGACTTTTACATGAGAATTATTGTCTGGACGATGATGATATTGATTGATGACCGCGTCGACGGAGGATCTTGATCGGTTTTTACATTGCACTTCATGAAACATAGTACAAGATTGAATAATACTCATGCAAACAATCGCGAGATCGGTTCTAAAAATTAAACAAGAAGAAAACAAACAGGATGCAAAAAGATCCCAGAGTGGCAGCTCCGATGTGAATCTTTCAACATGACTCTGATGACAGCAATCCGAATGCAGAGAATAACAACAAAAGGACTAGGACCGAGATCGGCAGCGAGAAAGGCGTGGCGCCGACAACGTTCGGGAGGGGAAGAGGAAAAGGGCGCACGGCATGCGGGGATCTTCTTGACCCAGTCACCACTGAGGTCATCGTCTGTTGGCCGTCGTGTGGCAAAGCAATGTCACCTACTTATAATAAGACAAGGCCTTGAAGCCAATTTTCTGAGTTGGAGAATCTTCATGTTCGCTTCACAGTACTGTATTTTGCTGTAATCATATGCAATCATGTCGTCGGTCGAGACCATCGCCTTACATGAGCGGCCGTCAACTGCTGCTGACCTTGGCGGACATCGACTTCAGCCCGAGACAGCTTCTTCTTCACCATTATCATCACGAGGATCTTCACCACGAGAAGAGCCAGACCAGGATGAGCAGCAGCAGCAGCAACAACAACAACAACAGAGGCAGCATGGACTCAAGATGAAAAAGACCTGTGTCCTCATCGGCAATGGCATATTACAGCTGCCAATATGGGGTACGCAGTAATCAAACACCCCTACAATCTTCACTTCAGATTGTATATACAATACTTACCCAACTTCCCTCACAAACCAGGCTTCGCCATGAGCTACGGCGTGTTCCAGGAATACTTCTCCTCCTCCGACTGGACACTCGAGGGCAGCCAGGACCTGACAGGCATCATCGGCACCACCTTCAACGGCGTCATCTACCTCTCCATGCCCTTCCTCTTCGCCGCCTTCACCAGGCGCTGGGCCAGGTGGCGCCAGCCCGCCGCCCTCTGCGGCGCCGTCCTCATGTGCCTCAGCTTCGTCCTGTCCTCCCTCAGCACCGCCGTCTGGCACCTCATCGCCACCCAGGCCGTGCTCGCCCCGCTCGGCTGCGCCCTCGTCTACAGCCCTACCACCTTGTCCCTGGGCGAGTGGTTCGGCACCGGCCGCCGTGCTTTCGCCTACGGCGTCGTCTTCTCGTGCAAGAACATCGTCGGCTCCGCCTGCCCATTTCTCCTGCGCGCCCTGCTCGACGCCTACGACTTCCGCACCGCCCTGCGCGTCTGGACCGCCATCGTCGCCGCCACCAGCATCCCCGCCATCGCCCTCGTCCCCGCCCACCCTTCCAGCCTTGGTGTGGACGACGAGGACGAGGGCGGCGGCGATGACAGCGAGGGCACGCTCCCCTCCTCCTCGCCTCCTCGGCAGGCGGCAGCTGCAGCAGCGAGGAGGCCCCGCAGGATCCCCTGGCACTTCCTCCGCCACAGGACCATCTACGTCTACGCCGCCGCCATCGCCCTGCAGAGCTCCGGCTACGGCATCCCCCAGACCTACCTCAACACCTACGCCCACGACGTGGCCCGCCTGGGCCAGACCTCGGCCACCCTGCTGCTCACCCTCTTCAACATCCCCGGCATAGTAGCCAGCTCCTTCTTCGGCTACCTCAGCGACAACACCAACAGGCGCCGCCTGTCCCGGCCCCTGTCCCTGTCCCTGTCCACCTCCACCGTCGTCTCCATCCCCGCCCTCGGCTCCGCCCTCGCCGCCTTCCTGTTCTGGGGCCTCACCTCCCAGGGCAGCATGACCCTCCTGGTGCTCTTCTCCGTCACCTTCGGCTTCTTCGGCGGCGGCTACAGCTCCACCTGGGGCAGCGTGCTGAACCAGATGGAGCGCGAGGCCGCCGACCGCAACGAGGCTGTCGACATGGGCATGATCTACGGCCTGCTCAACGGCGCCAGGGGTATCGGCTATGTCAGCGGGGGCCTGGCTGGTATCCCGCTGCTCAAGGCTGGGGCCGGCACCAGTCTGGGCAGCTTTGGCTATGGGACCTCGTATGGGCCGCTGATTATCTTCACCGGCGTCTCGTCTGTCATGGGAGGCTGGGCGGTCCTGTGGCGGTGGAACAGGTCGGTACGGTTCTTGTAGGAGCCTGCTGCCTGGTAGAGGGGCTTCCCAAGTGTTTGATGAGGCCCTGATGAGCCTAATGAGAGCAGGCAGGGAGGGGCCTGGGTGAGGAAGCTGGTGACATGTGTCTGGTGGAATCTGTCAGTCTGGGTCTGGTGGAGGAGAAACCAACAACACAAAGAGGAACGAACTTACACAAGACGTATCAAGAGACTCGTCTGTGAATAAGATCATCACAACATAGCAATGGGAGTGTTGGTTTATTTGAAATCTGAAATCAATTGAATCCTTTTTTAGAAACTCCTTTATGCATAGTTCCCGTATCAGTATGTGTGTCTTCCTGCTTCTTCGACGCCAGGCCGGATCAGCAATGACACATTCCACCCAAAATCTCTCGTTTCGTAACTTGCCCAGTCTCATTTGGAAATGTCACCACCCAATGTCCCTGTACTCAATCGAGGGAAAAGGCTTGTAGCATGCCTGACAAGCAGCTATTCAACAGTCCCCTACCACCCTCTTCCATTGCTGAGGAGCTGTTCTGCAAAATTCGTAAACCCCTTGAATCATATGTTGCCTAGCATTCCTGCCTCTCCATCAGATCGGTAGCATGAGTGGCCTTCCTCCTGCTGAAGTACGCTTGGTGCCGTGTCAACATCGCCAGCCTTGGCTGCCACGTCAAGAGCTCGCAGTTCCTAGCCCTCCTTGGGGTTATCGCAAGGACCATCAAAATACAGACCGGCATCCTCGGGGTTGATTTGGGACCTTTCTACAGAGAGGGCCTCATTCCTGGTATTCTGACCATTCGGAAGTGGATTCGTATTATTCTGCTGTGGCTGCTCGCTGTTCTGACGTGGACGCGTAGCGTTCTGAAGGGGCTGCACGTTATTCTGTGATACAAGGCCGTCCTGAGCTGGACGTACGCCGTTCTCCGGTAAGAGCGTGCCAGTTGTAGATGGACGGTTCGTGCTATTCTGGTGTGGTACCACGCCGTTCTGAAGGGGTTGCGTATCATTCTGAGGTGGCTGTGTGCCATTCTGAACAGGCTGCGTGCCGCCCTGGATGGGTAGGGTGCCGTTCTGCAGGGTTATGCCCTCTTGAAGAGGAACTGTGCGGTTCTGAGGGGCAAGCATGCCATTTGGAAGTTGTTGCGTGCCGTTCTGCGGAAGCGCACCCGTGTTGTCTTGGCGTACTATACCATTTTGAAGCGGCAGTGTGCCGTGCTGAGGTGGTCGCATGTTATTTTGAAGAGGCAGTGTGCCGTTCACAAGGGCTTGCGTGCCGTTCTGAGGTAACCGCATGTTATTTTGAGAGGGCATTGTGCCATTCCGAAGGGGTTGCGTGTCGTTCTGAGGTGATGGCGTGTTATCTTGAAAGGGCAGTATACCATTTGGAAGGGGGTGCGTGTTATTTTGAGAGGGTAGTATACCATTCGGAAGAGGATGCGTGCCGTTCTGGACTGGAGGCGTGGCATATTGAGACTGCGGCGTGGGAGGAGGAGTGGCAGCAATCTAGGCTGCTCCAGCTTCTTCCTCCTGGGCATCCTCCGCAGGTGCGACATCACCATCGCCATCGGCATCACCATCGCCAGCATCGCCCATCTCAGCGTCAGCATCGGCATTGGCACCAGCCTCTGCATCGGCCGTCAAGTCGGGATCTGCATCCACTGTAGCATCACCACCAACGTCGCCGCCCTGAGCATTGGTCTCGTCAACACCATTCTGTGTCTCCTCGTTGTTGTTGGACTTCTGATTCTTCAACATGGTGTTCACGAGAGGCGTGGTATCGTTGTACACGCGCAGCAGCATTGCGCTGCGGTCCTCCTTCGGCAGCATGAGGTTCAGGGAGTGGAAGCTTTTCCAGAGAGGAAGTGCCATCCACTCCGTGAAGTCAGGGTCCGTACCATCGGGTTCGACTCGCAGCACCAGACAGCCGAGGCCCACCTCGCACACGCGCTCGCCAATCTCGTCGAGCTTCTTCCATGCATCGTTGTTGATGCGTGGAAACATCTCGATGAGAAGTTTGTGGAGGGTCTGCTTGTTGCGGAGGACAACGACACGCTCCTGGCCGACGTAGCCCTGGAGGATGGGCAGGCCCTCGCTTTGGATGCGCCAGCGACAGACCTCTGCAGAGGGTGCGTCTTGCTTCATAAACATCTTGACTCCGCCGTGGACGAACTTGACGAAGCGTCCCTCGTTGGATGACAAGACGTCTCGGACCAGTGCGCTGGTGTAGTAAATCGCCTTGGAGGGCTCACCTGCCGCATTACGGACCATGAAACGGTCCTCGGGAAACCGTGGCGAGATCTTGTAGAATGTCTGGATGGTCTGGATAACCTCGTTGTCGGAAGCGAGATACT
This sequence comes from Cryphonectria nitschkei, assembly GCA_006503525.1. Lineage (NCBI taxonomy): Eukaryota > Fungi > Ascomycota > Sordariomycetes > Diaporthales > Cryphonectriaceae > Cryphonectria > Cryphonectria nitschkei. The sequence goes on from LAZJ01000026.1 coordinate 384,808, forward strand.
TGAAGGGCTCCTCAAAGGGCAACTTGTTCTGCTTCTTGGCAGCTTTGTCGCCATAGCCATCAGACGTGCTCTGGTTGTTTGGCTGACTGGTTGCGTCGCTCGATTTCTGTGGGGCTTGCTCGCCTGTCTTGGAGTCTCCATTGGCGTCCGCAGTGGCTCCCGCAGTAGCCTCTGCTGCGATCTCGGTTGCAGTCTCGGTTGCAGTCTCTGTGTGCTGTCGCTTCGAGGAAGACTCCTCGCCCTCGCTCTCGAGGGTCCGCTTGAGAGGGTTGCTCTGCTCGCCGGACGCCTGCTCACCAGGAGTCTTTTGGTCCGTCTCTCCGGCAGTCAGAACGACCTCTTCGGCATCGACAGTCGTCTCCTCGGCCTTGGGTGTATTCGCCGTGAAGTTCTCGGTCTTCTGGGACACTTGCCCAGGCCGAACCACACCAGCGCTCTCAGGCTTGGCCCTGAACTCCTTCTTCTTGTGTAGCGCAACGATGAAGAAGCCGCCGGTGTCTTGCTGGTGTGCATAGACGCGGATGCACCGCTCGAGCGGGACCTCGGGCTTGCCCTCTTCCTGTGCAGGAGGGAACATGGTCGGTGTCAGCTTTCCGGGAATCACCCTATCCTTGTTCTCAGCCGTCCACGCCTCGACCTCGCCCCAGTTGTTCCAGATGCGGCCATGCTTGTCCATGACCTTCCATGTCTTCATGCCAGGCTTTCGCTGCAGACCAGGAAGCTCGTTGCTGCAGTCCAAGAGCTCGATATTGTCAAGACCACAGCGCTCAATGGCCGCGGCGATGACAGACTCGTTCTCGACGGGGTTCATGCTGCAGGTGGAATACACGACGCGACCACCGGGCTTGAGCATCTGCAGGGCGCGAACGAGAATCCTGATCTGTGTCTGGTGAAGACCCAGAGCGTTTCCTGGCTGCCAATCCTTCCACCCGTTGACGTTCTTACGCAGCGTTCCGTCGCCTGAGCAGGGAACATCGGCCAGGATACGGTCGAACTTGAGGTAGCTCTGCTTCTTGGGGTCAACCGAGGGTAGCTTCAGCGAGGGGAACATGGTGGCGTCGTGGTTGGTGACGATCATGTTCGGAGAAGACAGGCGCTTCAGCTGGTGGATAAGCAGGTGACTGCGCTTGTAGTCCATGTCGTTTGCGATCAGCATGCCCGTGGCGCGGCCGTCGTCGCCAGGGTCCACCTCCAAGTCGACCTCGTCCAAGCCGGGGAACTCGGGCTCTTCACGTCCATCGTCGGCCGCATGCCCCGCTAGGGCCTTGCGTATACGCCCCTCTTCGCCCGAGTGGATCATCTCGAGGAGCTGTGCAGCCTTACTGCCGGGCGCGGCGCAGAGGTCGAGGACGACATGACCAGGCTTGACGTCGAGGAGCAGGGGCGGGATCATGCTCACCACCTCCTGGCGGCTGATGTTTCCAACGCTGTTCTCGGACACGAGGAACTTCTGGAACTTGGCAAACGGAGGATACCGACGGACGACATTCTTGGGGGTGGTCATCCACCAGGCGAGGTTGTCGGGGTACCAAGGAACGGGGATGGGAGGGGTGACAGGGTTGCCATCGTAGTTCTCGAGCTGGGTAATCTCGGGGATATAGCGCTGCTCGAGGAGGCGCTTGACGGTGAGGGCATGGCTGTGGGTGGAATGTGAGCCTTGCGCATGTTTGATGGGAAGAGAGGAGAGAGTGGAGGGATGAGAGGATGCAGCGAGGACGCGTAGGACTCACCCCTTGGAGCCACAGAACCTGAAGCTGTTTGGCAGCTCTCGACGAAGAACCTCCCAGAAGGAATCCCTCTCACCCTCTGGAAACTCAATCAACTGGTTGTAGTAGCTCTCAAGCTTCTCGTTCTCCTTCTTGATCTCAGATCGGTAGCGGTTGTCGCGTCGGCCACCGCCGCCTCCTCCACCACCGCCTCGCTTGCCACCACGATGCTGTGAAGGAAAAAACACGACAAGTCAGTCACCAGCAGGTATTGAAAGGTGCAGTGAGAAACATACCTTGTTCTTACCCATCTTGGGGGCAATTGACTCCTTTTGTGATTGATAATCACAAGAGAAAGAGCAGCTCGTTGCTGTGGTGCAGGAGCGACGTTTGAAAAGTTGGAGATATGTTTTCAGAGAAGAAAATCCCAAACAAAAAAAAAAAGAAGCAGGGGTGTTAAGTGGGGCTCCTGGCGATAAGATAGTGTGGGGGAGGGGCAGAGCTGTGCTGTAGGTATGGGTTGTACCTGTGTACCCTTAGGCACCTCAATAGCCTCACCCCACCTTGCCTCGATTCTCCACACCTTGAGCTCAGCATAGCATCACATCATTACGCAAGCTCCTCAGGAGGGGGAGACAGTTCTACAGAGTAGAAACAGAGGGTGTCTTTTCTTTCTGAAAAGAGAGATCTATTAATCTAGATTATAGAAAAGTCTGCTTCACTCACATTGTTTCATCTCAGGTTCCAGTCAAGACTTCCCCAAGTCTGCTGCAGTTAATTGTCTTTCCGTGTCCTCGACAGGGCAAAACGTCACCTCATGAATCATCAGCTACATCCGTCAGGGACCCAGCCTAAGACCTTCCCAGAGCCTCACAACGTCACCTCTACATCTACACCTCTCAATTCCATGTATGTGCTTCCGTCCTCACCGTCATGTCACAGGGTGCGCTCCTCCTGGCTAAATTGTTTCCCAGCCAGCGCCTCCAAGCCATACTGAAGGCCCTCTCACCCCTCCAGCAGACGATGATCATCCCCTCCCGTGCAAAACAGCATATTCCCATCAGAACCATGGCCACAAACTCAGGATCCTCTTCTGCCGCCCCCTGGCGTGCCCAGTTCCTCTCAGACATCAAGCAGATGGAACAGCCCTCCTTCACATTCACCTCTCTCCACTCATCCTCCTCTTCTTCCTCTGTGCCGCGCGCACGCACGTGCATCTACAGGGGCCTATGGGCCTCCCTCCCGCCCAACGACAAGAACAACGCCCCGCGCAACCCAGACCTCTACGAGTCCGACATGCTTGTGCTCACCTCGGACGCGCGGATGGACAAGGTGCCCGAGATCTACTCGTCGGGCGGAGAACAAGATGACATCAGCCACTCGGGCGGCGGCGGCCCCGTCGAGGCCATGTTCTGGGCTGTCTCGACTGGAACGCAGTGGCGCATACGGGGTCGGGCCTGGGTTCTCTCTGCCTCTGACATCGCGTCCGACGGCGCGGGTGCCAAGGCAGTGCGGAGTGCACTACTGGCGCGGATGAGGGGTTCAGGCGGAAAGGAGGAGGAAGAAGGGGATTGGGACTGGGAGAGAGAGGTTGTTGGGCACTTTGGAAACCTGAGTCCTGGGATGAGGGGTAGTTTCAAGAATCCGAGTCCAGGGACGCCAAGGGCGAAAGAGCCAGGTCCCGGCGAAGGGCTGGGCCAGAAGGTAGGCGATGAGCTCCTGGACGACAAGCTTGCGAGGAGAAACTTTAGGGTCGTGGTGATCGTGCCGGACGAGGTGGATCTTGTGAACCTCAAGGACCCAGCCGACCAGAGGAGGTGGTTGTACACATACGTCGGGTCTGGCGCGAAGGCGACGAGGCCTGGCGGGAAGGTCGAAGGGGAGTGGGAGGTTGTCGAATTGTGGCCTTGAGAGAGTGTGTGTCTGTGGGGACGCACTGAATCTGTGGGATGATTTCAGCATATCTAAACAGCTATGTACACCTAATTGCAATGTTCTCAGCGAGAGCATTGTATGAATCTGCGCAACCTTGCTCAGCCATCTTCACAAATCTTCGCAACAACAGAGTCGAGACCAAGGCTCTCCGTTGCTCAGAACGAAAGCACGTTTTTACCCTCCTGTAGCAATGAAAAACAACCAAGACTTAAACAGTCACAACATTCACTTATTATGGTCCTACATACATACGACCCGTGAACTTCATTGCCACCGCTGCACCCTCTCGGAGGTAAAACACAGTCTACTTGCCACCACAAGGGCGCTATGTGCACACGCACGCACACACAAACCAGATAATGACCTACCCAAAGGGCTCCTTGCTCTGTAAATCAATTTTTCTCTCCTCCATGTCCGCGTGCGGGCACCCAAGAGGCTCGCAGGTAGACAAGATGACATCGCTAGTCAACTGCCCGTCCTGCGTAGATCTACCACGCATCGCCAGCACATTGCACGCCGGCGATCCAATGCTCTCGACAGGCTTTTCCTCGTTGAAGACCGCGTACACAGCGAGATAAGACGGTGGCACTCTACTCGCAGGACTGGAGGAAGATCCCAGCAACGCTTTTCCGAGACGAGCAGTTCAAAACCCTCTTGGGTGTGTCAGCTCCGGGGGGCGAGGGGCCGGGCGAGAGGCGCTGCACCGTACGTCGTGGATTTCGGCCTTCCTTCGAGTCAGACTCTGCCATCTCTCTCTCTCTCTCTCTATCTCTCTTCTGAATTGACTGTTACGTTCATATCGTGTATGCTCATTGCTCCTTTGGAATAAGCAAGTCTGAGATTATTGCGCCACAGCCAACGGCGTCGGATCCTGTTTCCTCTTGCGATAACGTCTTAGTCGGCAGTCAGCGGTCATCAGCACACTCCACAATCCAGGCTGAAGGAACGCTCCAAAAGGGCCTGTCAGTGGACGAAGGATTCCGATATCAGACAAGTGGCCTGCATGAGGCCCTGTCAATAGGCACCGACCTGTAACTGCAGCATGTGTGGTACATGTTCTCGCTGATCGGCCGGCGCAGCGGACGGGCATGTGGAGAGGTATACGTGTCTGTTCTTGGGCAGTGTGGTGGTTCGTCATCTAACCATGAAAACGTCCTGAGATCTGCCCCATGGTGGTCTTGGTTGGGCTGAAGGGGGTTGCAATGAACCTCTCGCGACATGTCTTTGATTTGTGTCTCGGAAGCCGAGTGGTTGTGCCCGGTGGACTGCAAAAAGAAGGTTGTTTGAGGCTCCGTCTGTTTGCAAGTCTGCACCACCGCCTACTACCCCTGACAGGTTTCTGCAATATTGTAGCTATGTAATGCTGCACACTTGCTGGAACGGCAGAGAGCACGCACGAGAGGGTATGGGTATGCCGGGATGGGTGGATGGATGGATGGATTCCCACGTGGTCGAACGTAGAGCTGGGGTGTCTAAGCGAACGAACTCCGCATTATGACTTCATGCGCCATGGGTTCGTTGTTGAAGAAACAAGAAAAGAGACAGGGACCGACCTTCCATATTGATGCTGGACCCGAGACTTGAGCAACGGCCGGAATAGCCACGTTGGTCGACCGAACAACACACACAAGACGCACATGCTACCAGTACACTACACACATATACGACATGTGGTGGCTGTGGCGATCATGTGAAGCGTTTAGATGATTCTTAGAGGGGGTAAAATTATTTATTTTTCTCTAAAAAAATAAAAAAAAAATAAAGGGCCGCAAAGATTAGGTCTCATCACACTGGCTGCAGGTTTGATAAGGGGGCGGCCCCTCCTAGAGCTCCCAGAGAGGTCGCCGAATTGAGCTTACATAGAGGGCTTAGATGCTACAGACGAAGTCGTCAGCTCAGGCGTGCGCCACAAGATGGGAGCAGACGGAAAGCCGACGCTGCAACGCCGATCAGTTTCGCCATCATAAAAGAGAATGTAGGTCGCAAGCTAGGATAGCAGACAGCACTACTACCGGGAATAGAGACCTCCGAGCCAGATGATGACGGACTATTGCGGACCGTAATCATGAACCCAAAAGGGTGGTGTTAACATTGAGCTGAACCTGTCGGCCCCATTGCCCCGCTGGGACCTGGACCCTGAAAGCTCGAGTAAACCGTACTAGCACGATAAGTCAGTCCTTTCAACCAGTCCCCTACAATTGGTAGGACGGGCGGTGGGGGAAATACATTACAAGTGCCCGGGCTAGTGGAGTTTGTGGCGCCGTCACTCGCGGGCACCAAAATGGATGCTCCTGCTATGCTGTGAGAGTGGATCGCACGAGGTCTCCTCCGGCTCGATACGAAGTCAGCGTGCGCACAAGTAGCGTGATGAGATAGATTAGGTTCTGGATGGATGGGTGGTACACCCACCCGAGGTCGTGAAGAGAGTTCAGCCTAAGGTGGGATGATCTGTCCCCCAAACAGACAAGGCCGACGAACAGCAGAGATAAGGCTGATACTACACAAAATTTATACATATTGAATCATGTACAGCAGCAGCAGAAACAAGCTCGAGTTCTGGCGCTGAAGATTGCGCTGGGTTCATGCCTGGTTTCAAGGAAACTCTGATACATGACCCAGCCCACTGGGAGAGAGCCTCACCATGTCACGCATGCCTCCCAAATAGAAGTTGGGCCAAACCACCACCGCTACTGCATTGCATGCACTAATTTAATGCAGTGACGCCGCTACTGCACTATGTCAAGGTGCGAAAAGAAAAACGGCACATGTTACGGGCTCTTCAGCCGGGCTGCTTGCTCAAATGGGCCCCGCGCCCCGATCGAGAGGTGGCGGCTTTTCCAAGGGGAGGTCACGAGGACAGCCAAAGACGGTATTTTCGACACGTCAAAAAGCTGAGAACTGAAGAATGGCACCTCGAGCAAAGGATCTCGAGGGGGAGACAGAGCAGGTGGAACCAAAAGGACGACATGACGCACATGTTGTGGCTGATCAATGATCTTTATAGTGGATGCGCATCTTGCGGTATGTAAATTAATGGTACTTTTTCCCTTTCTTTTCTCTTCGTATTACGTGCCATGTAATTGGGTATAATCTTGTTTTTTTCTTCTTCAGAGAACACAGAGCTCGTGTGGGTCGGCTGATTTTCATTGGCATCGTCACTGCTGGGGAATATCCAGAGACCCTTTCCCCCGGGTGGTCAGTGGATCTTCATAGGCAGGGCAGTGCGGTACATACAGTATGTCACCAGCGGACCAGCGGTACAAGGTTCCCAGGCGTGACAGCCAGGCAAAAAACCAGGGCACGCAAGCTGCAGGGTCACTCCAACTCGCCTCTCAGAGGGGCGCGACCCCACCCGGACCCGAGCGACCGGGACGAGACGAGGCACGATCTTCAGGACAATATAATCGAGGCTGAATAGCTGCCATCAAATTTTCAATTCCAGTACATACAGTAAGTACTTGGTATGTGGATCCAATCTGGCATGTACAAATGAGCCCAAGCCCCCGAATTCTCAGCCGACACTCAGTCGAGGTTGAAACAGTACACATTGATGGCACAATACGCGCCCAAACGCACACAAGTTCTGTCACAGTTGGTTCGTGCGTAAGGGCGTGTTGTGATAAGTCCAACCTAGATAAACAACATGCCCTTGTCTGGGTGTCCCAGTCCCGCTCGATGCCCCCCCACGCCGCCCCTCGTGGTCAGTCAGCCCCGGCTGCATGAGCATCCCCATGCATGCGACCGTACCAAAGTACTACACACCACATGCATGAGCATAATCTCGGGACCGACCTCGACCTTCTGGGCATCAGCCCAAGCGTCTTTTTGTAGATTGTGTACTACTACCAACTGTAGGGCTCTTCCGGCCGGTCTGGTCTGATCAGGACCCACGATGGATCTGCTGATAGGCAAGGGGTCTTTTCTTTTTCGCTCATCCACAATCCCCTCTGCAGGTCGCTCCTCTCAGTATTACTGTGCTATGTAAGTATGTACTTGGAGTATGTACCTCAGCACATGCATGCACGTGAATGGTATATTGGAGTGTCGGTACCATAATAAAAGAGACGGATCTACTCCCACCCCCACCTCGCCAGCAGGCAGTGCAACCAGGGAAAGAAAAGAGAAGAGGAGAAAACAGTATACAACGAAATAAAACAATAAAAAAACAAGATGGAAAGAAAGAGAGGAAGAGAGGAAGAAAGAGACGAAAAGAGAGTCCCCCAAGTGGAAAGCCAAGATTGGCTCCTCCCCCAGTGACACCCTAGCCTTATGATCGACCGCCCACGCAGGCCAAGGTCGTCATCTGAGGGGAGGGAAACCCTTGCCACGACATATCAAGACACCGAGTCGGCCATTCTTTCTTATCCTGCTTGGCTTGGCCGTTTCTGGTGCCCGAGTACGATGTCTCCCCTGTGCCTATCTCTGCCAACGTCCACGCCACGCCACAAAACCATATCATACTTTTATGTGCTTGATCTGTACTACCGCTTGGGCATAGTATGATTGTCCACTTATAGCCTGTCCTCGGCTCCTCCTTCTCCTCTTTTTGAAATCCAACTCGAGGCTCTCTGACAACCCATACTTTCCCTCGTGACCCTGTGAATCCTTGTGATGAATATCTGACCGGGGGGCCTTTTACCAAAAACTGTGTTGCACAACATTGTTGTCATTAGCATCATCGTTTTTCAAAACAACAAACTTTGCGTCTCCTCCTGGCACAGCCTTCGCCAGTGCTCCTCCTCCTCCGCCTCTTCGTGGTGACCCGCTGGATCCGGATCTCGCTTCCTGCACGGGGTCTTCTCGGCTGCTGCTGCTTTTTTTTTTATTTACCTTTCTTCCCACGCGAGGCTGACTCAACTTCACTCTTTGTTTTAATTCTCATTATTCGCCCTCGCCTTACACGGCAACCACCACTCGTGTGGATTCGTTAGAAAGTGTTCCACTTCGGGTCGCCACTGATCCACTGGCTAATAACTCTGCAAATATATCTGATCTGCTGCACTCATGTTCTCGGAATTCTGCAGAGTCCGACCAAGGCCATCACGGAACCCAAGGCTGAGCCCATGCCACGATACACAAAGGGCCTTCTCAATCTCAGCGATTTCCGAATCCAGAAGGATCGGTCCGAGAGAGGACCACAGCAACGTCATAGCCTCAACTTCACAAACAAACATCAGAAGGCATCAACCAGCCCGTGCTCGCCACTGCTTTGTCCTCCCAAAAACAACCAAATCACATCTCATCACCACCACCACCAATGCTACCACCACCCATATGCGACCTCAACTCCTCACTACTTTTTTTTATACCCGAATTTCGAATACGGTAGCCCTTATTCAAATCAACTGATCCATCAACGGAAAGAGACTTCTTGCCATCGGACCTAGCGTCGCCTTTTACTCCCCGCTCGTCCCCTCTACGGAGGTTGACGAGCGTGGCCAGCCTCGTCGTCCTCCTCGGCATCCTCGAACCGTCCCTCCCTAGTCTCGCAGGGAACCCTGAGACCACCCAACATGACTCTCTACTCCGAGGCTCCAGACCAGCTGCCCTGGACCAGCGTCAAGCCGACCGTCCTGGTGTGCTGGTGGGCCACTCTCTTCTCCACCATCATCATTCTCCTGAGGGTGACGGGCCGTTTTGTCCGCTCCGAGATGCTCTTCACCGAGGATAGAATGGCTTTTTTCTGTCTGATACCGCTCTACGTGCGCATGGGGCTCGTCCACGTTATACTCTTGTACGGCACGAACAATGTCCAAGTCTCGGGCTTGTTATTCACGACAGACGAGTTATTGAGGAGGAAGATCGGCAGCGGGTTGGTCCTCGCTAGTCGGATCTTCTACGCCGCAACGTAAGTAGTATTCATTCGTAGTGTCCGTGGCTAATTTACTTCCCAAGAGAAGAATAATGGAAAGGAAGTGAAAAGAAATGAAAACCAACTGATGTCTTCTTGCTACGACTCTAGTCTCTGGATGCTGAAGAACACTGTTCTCGAATTCTTCAAGCGCCTCACGGGACTTACCTGGTCCAAGGCCTATCAGAGCAGCGTTGTCGTGATACGCTGCGTCCTGGTCGCCACATTTGTCGCCGTGTTGATCAGCGACCTGGCTGAGTGTCAGCCCTTCAGTCATTACTGGCAGGTCCTGCCTGACCCAGGCGGCCAGTGTCGGCAGGGCTACGTCAACCTATTCACCATCGGGGTGTGCAACATCCTCACGGACCTGCTCCTTGTCGTGCTCCCGATCCCCATCATCATCCAGAGCCAGATGACCCTGACCCGCAAGATCCAGCTGATACTCCTCTTCTCCATGTCTCTCCTCCCCGTCATCGTCACGCTGTACCGTCTCTCAAGGGTCATTGATGACCACGGCGGCCAGCAGCTGCGCTCACTGCTCGCCTCCATCGAACTGCTCGTGGCCACGGGCGTCGCCAACGCGCTGGTGCTGGGGTCCTTTGTACGCGACAGGGGCGTCAAGAAGCGACGGTTCAAGTACGGCTCCGCTGCGGACGAATCCGCCCACGGCACCGACAGCGACAACAGGTCTAGGCGACCGACCGTGGCAGAACGCGCCTGGGGAAGCGACGAGGATCTGTTTCGCGATATCGGCTTCGGCGTGCACTCGGACCTACGGGACGTTGTGGACATTGAGGCCGTGCCCGCCAGGCCGATGCTGCCAGCGAAACATTTCAACAATATGCGAGACTGGGACTTCCCTGACCACGCAGCTGGGGACGACAGGATCCGGCACGGCAGCCTGCCGCTTTCAGACGCACCGAGCAGCAGCGGGCCCAAAAAGGTGTCCTTCTTTGACGTGGGTGGCCTGCTGGACGACGAGAGTTCCGGCAGCCCCAGCACCGTGCGGAGGCAGAGCACAATTTCTAGCAAAGGAGCGACAGCGACGACGCCACCTCCATCAGCCCTACCAGCAGGATCGAGCGGATTTAGGAGAGGATCGCAGGCGTTTCTGCAGGACCTGGGCGGGCTGCTGGGACCGTTCAGGTCGAGCAGCCGAGATGTGGCGAGGGGGAGAGGGAAAGAGAAGGAGGCTGGCCAGTCTGGGGACTCAGCCACGGAGCTGAGAGAACTCTCGCCGGCCGTGTCGCCCAAGACCGAAGTCCCTCCGCAACTATCGCCCAAGGGGGCGGAGGAAGAGGGGGATGAGCAGATAGGGGACCACTACGGACCCAGCCAGCAGGAGCTGCAGCAGAAGCAGCAGCCACCACCCTATGAGGGCCGCAGCAGACCGAGCGAAGATGTTGGTGGCGTTGTAAGCGAGTGAGGCCCCTCTGAAAAGGCCCCAGCAGGATTTGTTTGTTTCCTCTCAATGCTCGGTCTTGTTATTATACCCGGGGCAGTGGACCACCCCCCTTTCGTCTTTGTTTTCTTTCTTTCTTTCCATTAGATATCTAAGCGGCGGCGCAATGTTCTGACGGAGGAGAGGAGATATGATACCCCCAATTTATTCTTTTGTTTGCTAGAGATGCAAGAGAGAAATATATAGATAGAATCAAGATCCTTCGGATATATGAAATCGATCTCTGCGAAAGTATCAGGTGACATTGAGGTTCTCATCGTATGTCTTTTCCCAGTTGTCTCGGCTGTCGCAAATTTCATCTCAAGCGCAGTCTTATAGTATCTTACAGAGGGGGAGGAAACTCGGGGCTTTAAGACATCATGATACAACGCGGCTTGGAAAGCTGCTTTAAGAGCACATGGTTACGTGAGGATGAGTGACTTGAGACTTGACTTCGCGTTTGTAGTCCCAGTAATCTCTGAAGAAAGATTTTTCTTCTTCTTGTTTTGAGCTGTTTCCAGATATGTCCTGTTTGCCGTCAATAAAAACCTTACCAAAGAAGTCATTGCGACACGCTTTTGGAAGATAAATATCCTTGTCAAGTAACCTCTTTGAATTCTTCTGTTGAGGGGTTCTGGGATGAGTTGTTTGTGCTGCAGCGGCGGATAACTTGGATACTCAGATTTGTAGCAAGACAAAAACCAAACAGGTCCGCCGCGAGAGGTTTGCGGAGATTGCCAGGATCTTATGATTGATCCCATCCGTTGTAGCAGAATGATTCCCCCCCCCCGTATGTGTATGTCAGGACTAAAATCCGTAGTAGGTCCTCTCACAAAAGGACGACAGCCGCGTGGGAATGGTTACAAGACCTTGTGGTATCATTTGAATCTTCAATTTCATCGGTCTTTTCTTCAAGGCGGACCAAATCTCCATGACCGAAAAAAAACTCCCTCAACGCCATCAGATGCCGGAAGTTATCTTTTCTTTTGCCCCTTCCGCGTCGAAAACGCCTCCCCCAAGGCCGTCAATGAAACGGCCATAAGACATGACCTGGAAAACACTTCTGCTTCCCCTTTGACATACCCTTCCGCACCATTCTCAATGTGCATCAGTAATAGTAGTAATAGCAGTCACGCCATCAGATAGGCGCGCCATATGCCACGCCCCTCTTGTCCTTCGTCTCGATGCACCCCCCCCCCCCGGGGGGTGTTCTGCAAGCTCAGACACACAGTCTGTAGCTGGCGTACCGACCAGCCGTCTCGCTGGACCGGATGATCTTGACCACCTGGCCCCTCTTCAGGCCGTAATATCTCGCGATGGGGTCCTTCATCAGGATCCTAGGCAGCTGCGTCTCCTTCAGGCGGTATCTCTTGAGCAGGGCGGTCTTCTCCTCGCGGCTCAGCACGACGTGGGTGGGGACCAGGTCGTGGTGGGTGATGTTGACCAGCAGGTCCTCGAGCAGGAAGCACTCGAGGGTGGTGAGGGCGCTGGTGGCGTTGATGCCCTTGCGCGCCTGGGGCGACAGCGTGCCCATGGTGACCATGATGCCGGCCTTGAAGTTGTTGGTCGCTACGTACGTCGCGAATTTCTTAATCTCCTTGACGCCGAGGCTGTTCTCCGACAGGAACTCGATGTAGATGGTGCCGCACTCGGGCTCGGGGTTGGGGTTGGCGGCGGTCGGTGGGTTGGTGTGTTTCTTGACCATTTGTTCGGAAGGGCGGGCGGAGAACTGTAGCTTGGAGCGGCTGAACGGAAGGGGAGCTCGAGGTCAGTATCGTGTGTGCCTATCTCTCTATCTCTCTCTATGCTGCAAGAACATGAAAAAGAAGTGGTAGCTAGGCCTAAGAGCTTACTTGACGCTGCCGTCGTGATTGGTGTACTCGTCTCTGAACCTGTCGAGAGGGATGTTCACCTCCTCATCGGTAAGCTCGTATCCCTGTTTGATGCGACCGCCGTTAGCAAAAACTCATTGTCGCACGATGCCACCTGCAACCTTGACCAAAGAGATCTGGCATGCAGAGCCATCCTTGGGTCTGGGATGCGCAAGAAGGCGGCCGGAACAGGATGGTTGTCGCATACTCGGTCTTGACACATCTGGTGCACAGTCTTCCACGCCCGCCAGAAACGGATAGCCTCTTTGAGGTTGGCCTCGCGGGTGGCAGCTGCAGCATCATCCATCTTGGTTGAGTTGAAGGGTAGGCTCTGAGATGGGAGGGGATGTGTGTGTATGTGTAAGAGGGCAGAGAGAGACGGCGAGACGTGGTTGTCCTGCCACAAGGTGAGGGTCAAGGTCGCGTGGTGAGAGGTCAAAAGTGCTGGGTGGGTTGAAAGAAGCTGAGAGTCTCTTGTCGAAAATTAATTCAGCGGCTTTGCCTAGGATGTGCAATGTTGCAGGCTTAGGCTAGGCTAGGCTAACCTACAGCACATGGATGACCTGCACGAGTGCCACTGTCCCATGCAAACATGCCTAGCCACAAGCACTGACTGGCCACGAACCATGTGGTGCCACGCTAACTGACAAATGGCAGGGCCAAACACTTGACCACCTGCAGCGGCAAGCCAGGTTTTGGCGCATCAGGGTCTCTGAACCAGGGTTCACCTAGGACCGGCCTAGCCCAACAAGCCCCACAAACTTGGGGGGACAAGGGCCAGTTTGTCCAGTGCAGAAAAAAAGTTCGAGGGTCACCCAAATGTTTGGGGATGTACAGCTCCGACTCATGGTTTGTCAATTCCTACTACTTAATACAATACCATCTCCACCTCCACTTTCTTTGACTCGAAACCTTTGACGCCCTTCTCTCCCTTCATCGTTCCACCCTGTTATAGAAACTGATCACCTGTTGATCTCCTCCTCCTGTATTTTCCCCATACAGGACCTGGTTACCTGCTTTGTTTCCTCTCGGTTTATTCTATAAGGTCAATTCATTCGTTCAGTCATGGCTGAAGACGCTGCTGCCACGGCTGCTGCTACCAAGCCTCAGAAGCCTGATGAGGCTGCCTTCAAGGAGAAGGCCGCCAAGCTTGAGAAAGAACACACCCAGGTCAAGACTCAACTTGTATGCTGAACCCCCTTGTTCCCCACCTCCTTTTACGTCTCTCCAGTTGCTACGTGGCCTGTCGTACTCGGACAGGCACACAGCCCCCTCTTTACACCCGGTCTAAGGAGCCTCGACACTCACCATGACTTCACCCTGTAGGATGCTATCAAGCAGAAGATCGAGCTCGCCAACCCGGGCAAGAACCCCGAGAATCCCACCCAGAAGCGACGCCAGGAGCTCATTGCCCAGCTGAGCGAGATCCGGAAGAAGCAGGGGGATGGCAAGAACTCCCGCAATGCGGCACAGGAACAGGTCAAGCGCCTGGACGAGCAGATCAAGGAGCGCAAGAAGGAGCTCAAGACACTGCAGGACACCGTCGGGTTCAAGGACGAGGCTGCCCTGGACAACAGGATCAAGGAGCTCGACGCCCAGGTCGCATCCGGCCGGCTGACCCTGCTCGAGGAGAAGAAGACCGTCGAGCAGATCGGGAAGCTGAGGCGCTCCCGCAAGCAGTTCCCGGTCCTCCAGGAGAAGCAGAAGGCCGTCGACGAGCTCGTCGCCAAGGTTCAGGAGACCAAGGGAAAGTCCAACAATCCCGAGGCCAAGGCCCTCTCCGAACAGTACAACACCATCCAGGCCGAGCTCGACTCCATCAAGGCCGAGCAGGATGTTGCCTACAAGGAGCTTAGCGGGCTCCGCGATGAGCGCACCAAGCTGCAGGCCCAGCAGCGGGAGAAGTGGGACGAGATGAAGAAATTCAAGGACGACTACCACACGTCCCGAAAGGCCTTCAACAACTGGGAGCGCGACCAGAAGCAGAAGGCATGGGAGCGTAACAGGGCCGAGCGCGAGCGCCAGGAGAAGGAGCGCAAGAAGGAGCGCGCCCAGAAGATGCTCGCCGAGGCCAGCGACGCCGCCTACTTGGATGAGATCCGCCGCGCAAACAGCCTGCTGCACTTCTTCGATCCCTCCTTCGTCGCTGAGGAGAAGGCACCCCTCCAGGCCAGCAGCGGCCTCGAGGCCCAGGCCGACCGCAAGGTCGACGACTCCGGCATCAAGGGCACCAAGATTGTCAGCAAAAAGGATCTCGACGACGACTACCTGCCGGCCGTCAAGAAGGGGAAGAAGGGCAAGAAGAAGAACGCCGCCAAGACCGCGTCCGCCTTCAACTGCCCCCCTTCTGTCGTCGAGGATTGTGCATTCATGAACATCGACCCGCCCATGAGCGCCGATGAGGTCCCTGCCGTCATCGAGAAGGTCAAGGCCAAGCTGGACCACTGGAAGTCCGACCAGTCTGCCCAGACCCAGCGGGTAAGTTCTTCGGTCACCACGCACCTTGTTGAGATACACGCCTTACTGACTGTCATCCGCAGAACGTTGACAAGGCCAAGAAGGAGATTGAGAAGCTCGAGGCTGAGGAGGCCAAGGAGAAGGACGGCAAGAAGTCTTCCTCTGGCTCTGCCACTCCCGATGGAGAGGCCGCTGCTACGACTGAGAACGGTGATAAGGCCGTCAACGAGGTTGCTAAGGATGTTGCCGAGGCCAGTCTCGATGATAAGAAGGACGGTGAGGCCGTCGCTGCCGCATAAAGCAATCGTGTACACTTTGACGATACAAAGCGTTGGAAAGGGGGGAAGGCCAACAGCCGTGGTGGATCCTGACCAACTTTGCGATTCTGGGAACGGGAGAAATCTGCTGCATGGCAAACTCTTTTTTTTTTTTTTTGGAATGACTTCCTACACTGTTACATCTCTTCAGTTCTGGTATCTATTCAAAAGAAAGTGAGTGGGCTGACTTGCATACTGGGCCATGGAAAAAATTCAATGGGATAAACAATCAGGATTCTCTCATGTGTAAGGGCAGCAGTGCTGGTGTCTTGTGATTTGAATGAAATATGCCTTGGATGGATTCTCATCGAGGTGTAGACCAAACCTGCGATCCGTCTGGCCGCTCCTGAGACGGGATAGCCCGTGCTTGCTACCGTCCCCAGCTCACGGTCGGCAAACGGAGGCAATCCCCCCTCCTCCTCCGCCGGGGGAGCGCGGCACGCACGGCACTTGTACCGTTCCGTGACGGTGCGACAACGGGTACAGGGACCTGTGGATGACAAGGCTGGCCGGCGTAGCCTTCCGTGTTTTGATATGATTGCTTGCTGCAGATGACCACTTGTACGGAGAACAGAGAAATTGATGCTTTCGAAAAGGCCTGAGCAACGTATTTGGTGTCAAATCCACTTGGAGCTCCAGGCTGGAGGCGTAGGGCTTATTCTGCTGGAAACCAGCATTGTTTGGGTGGTTTGTATATTACTGCAGCAAAAACTGGTCACTACATGCTCAAGCCTTCCTGCCCTCGGTCTAACCTGTACTGCACTCAAATGCCCCGAGACCTGAGACATTCAGCTTGTCTATATCCTGCGTATTTTCCCTTTGTGTGAGTTCCTTGCATGTGAATATCACACTATCAAGATGAGGTACTGGTTGCATGATGATAGAGTCATGTTTGCTGTAGTGACCTGCCTAGGAAATACACTGGATTACATTGCCTTCTTAAGGCAGACCTGCAACAAGATGTCACAGGTTCGGGAAGCTTGGGCGCTCTCCTCTCCTCATTATCGAAGGAGGCGTGACCTGTCATCTGCCTGCCCTGCCCGCTCATGGGTTTGACTGGGCAGCTGGTCACAAGCACGCACACACGCACGCACACAGAAGAAACCTGAAACTTTGAGCATGATAGCTGCTGCTAACAAGTAGAAGGGAAGGGTAGACAGACCACTGGGAGTCAGCAAGAGCTTTGGGCAACGCAGCTGCACTCAGGGTACCTGCCTCTGCTGTGAACTCAAGTAGGTAGTGAGTTAGAGAACGCTCTGGGTGTGTGGAAGTTAGTGCTAGCTAAACAACCCCACCCCCCACCCCTGCCCTCCAAAAAAACGAGTGGGCCCCCACCATCCCTGTACCCAGGATGCCCTGCTAGCAGTTAAGCAACCACTCTGCTGGAGACCTTGTCTTTGACGTCGCCAAGTTGCGTTTCCATGGCCTGAACTTCGTCACTCCATCTACCCATTCATCTTCCCTCACCTGCATCTCCACGCACCGCACTGCAAACAACCTAATACCACTTCTATCCTGTTCTTCTTTTCTTTTTGCTTTCTCTCCTTCTTTTTTGACCTTTTGCTTTACCACGACTTCAAAGGTGCCTAATACTTGTGACTCTGCCCAGATCGCGCCAGCCGAGATCACCACCTGTCAATGTGAGTGACTCTGCGTTGGCTAGTCAGCAGACAAGTCACCAAGCCACAGCAACAATACCCCGTCGGCCTGCCTCCAAACATCATCAGAGCCTTGTAAATCACTGGTCCTTTCCGTCCCCGTTCACCGTGGCGTTCAGAGCCCTCCGCACAGCCGGCCTCTTAGCAGGCCTTGGACTTACGGCCTTGGTTGCCCACCAACAACACCAACGAAACCAAGAGCAGCAACATCGTCGACAACAGCAGGCCAACATGGCCCATAGTGGCCATCTTGAATTTGTAGATGATAGAGAGATTGTGTTTTGCCACGGCTGTTTCAGCGAGTGGTACAAGGATGAGCATGGTCTACACTGCCCTGAGTGCCAAGGGGAGATATGCGAAATCGTAAGTTTAGCCTCCTTCTCCTCTCTGATTCCAAAGCTGCAAACCACACATTTCTTTTGTGTATGCAAGCATGTGCAGAGTAGCAACATATAGTCTAACACAGTGCCTACAGATCTCCCCTGAGAATGACCCCCGCGATCACGAAATGCCATCACCTGGCTCCTTTCCAGACCCAGATGAGCAGCCCATAGACGAAGCATTTCCTCCCGACCATTTGCACCGGCCGCCAAATAACCACTTCGGTGGCCAGGGCGGACGAGGCCCGACCAATCCCAGCAGTGAGCAGGAGATATTTACACGCTTCTCAGAGACCTTGAACATGCTCATGGGACCCATACACACGATGGACCCGAGCCTTCGAGCTGATCGCGAGGCCCTCTTCGGCGGATCAGGGGGCGGTACCCAGACGAGAACCTACACCACGCCCGGGGGACGTGCGACCTTCTCTATAACCACCAGCTCTGGAGGCCGCGGGATGCACGGGCCTGACCCTGACCTCGATGACAATTTTGGCATGTATGGATACCTCCCACCCCCTCTTCGTGCTTTCGCCTGGCAAGCTCGGCATCATGTTTACTCCGGTGAGCCACGATGCTGACTAACCTCATAATAAAAGGATCTTTGGTCATGCCATGCGCGGCGGCGGCATTCTTGCCCCCAATGTAGGCCATCCGGGCATCGAGGGCGGCATGCAGGGTCTGTTCTCCCTCCTGCTGGGCGGCCCTGGCATGGGCATAGGCGCTCAGGATGCTGTTCATGGTGATGCCGTCTATTCTCAGGAGGCTTTGGACCGGATCATCACGCAGCTGATGGAGAACAATCCCCAGTCGAACGCGGCGCCACCCGCAAGCGAGGCAGCCATCAGCAAGCTGGACAAGAAGAAGCTGGACAAGGAGATGATGGGCGAGAGCGACAAGGCCGAGTGCACCATATGCATAGACGAGATGAACATCGGAGACGAAGTGACCGTGTTGCCCTGCAAGCACTGGTTTCACGAGGAGTGTGTGGTGCTGTGGCTGAACGAGCACAACACCTGTCCTATCTGCCGAGCGCCGATTGAGACGCGCGAAGCCCAGGCCGCGGGGACTGCCGCCGGCGGGCCCTTTAGTCAACGATCAAGTGGATTCGAAACCCGTTCCGATGGTCCTAGATTTGCTGGTGTTTTCGGTGGGCGCGGCAGCTTCGGCCGTCAGCGACAAAACAACGATCCCGTCGTTCTCGGTGGCTGGACAGCCCCCAGCGGCCGTGATGGACCCTGGGGTTCTAGGCCGGCGGGCGGCGGTACCAGCTCGTCTACCTCACGAGCAGACGTGGGTGTCGAGGATCAATCACGACGGACGCGTGTTGTCCGAGAGACCGCCAGGGCCGGGTGGCCTGATACTGAAGTCCCCGCCTCCTCCGCCTCGCCTAGACGGGACTCCTGGTCTCCTACGAGCCCGCCGCCGGGTGCATCATCCGCCAGGGATAGATCCCCTATTCGTCCTCGTGCCAGTCGCACGAATTCGTCGACTTACAGCTCTTCGCGGGGCGATCGGAACAGGCACAGCTCTGGAGATGGGCGCGAGGACGGCGGACATGGAGGAGGAGGGGGAGGAGGCCCCATAAACTGGATCCGAGATCGATTCAGTGGTGGCGGGAGCAGTCACAACAGTGGTCAGAGTCGGCGGCGGTCCTAGAGGAGGCAGCCAGCTCCAACGCGGACACTTCGAGAGGCGCTGAGACAAGTCATCTCGTTCGTCTCCACACGATCTTCTTTCTCACGATCTACGGCTACGACGTCCAGGTTCTGGCGCCATGTCCTACGGAGTGAAACGCAGACATACGATGAGGTTATCGCTTCTATTCTCAGATCAGACTCATATCCACCAGGATCCCAGGTGGTGGTTTTGGTGGAACAAGGGTATGAACCAGAACCTGGGATGTTGATTCTGGAGCAAGATCGGTATGTTGTGCAACTGCCCCGACATTGAGAAGTTCCAGGTTATCGACCTGTGCTTCAAGGGACCACACTTGCGCAGCATCATACTTTTTCTCTCGTTGTGAAGAGATGACCACATCTGGTCCCACGTGCACATCAATTACTTGTACGGATTACAGGGAAGGGGTAAAGGTCGTTTGCAAAACACCAGCACACACTGTCTCGAGATTGGGACAGAATTGAGGAGCGAGCGAGCGAGCGATCAAGATTGTCGTGTTTTCTCGACATTTTTCCATTTCTTTTCTTCGATGGACTCGATTTGATTCTGCCCCTCACCGAGGACACAACAACCACCAGAGCACGTTCCAGGGCAAACAACTGCTCATTGTTCTTCAAGCACGACTGTGGCATACAGGGACCGGGCTTCTTGAGCAAAGGCCTCAAAAAAACAAAATCAAAAAAAAAAAAAGGAGAGTCATGTCTTCTGTGCGCAAGGGTGGGAACTTTCATCAGCACTATCTGCTACTCGGCCTCATCCATTACTTCAGGCCTGTAGCCTAGATTTGGAGACACAGGATTAGGGCAGGATGTCTATGTACACCAGGCTAGTTGTGGTTGTTTGCGACAAGACACTATGGAGATGGCTTATAGACTAACCCATGAGGTGATGAATGACATTAGACAGCACACACATCTTGTTTCTATGCGGCGAAGGTGAGAAGAAATGGGGCACAAAGTGTTCTCGTCTGCAGACCACTGCAGGCGTTAGCTTCTAAGGGGGGGGGGGGGTGGAGGGCTTGATGACATGATGCAAACCTGGGGGTTTAAGTCAATCATCACAGGTAGATACCTAGTCCAGGGCTGTACAAATCTGAATTTCTCATTCTGTAGAGATCCTGTTGAGTTTGTCTCTGGTTGTTATGAGAGTGAGACCATAATGCACTGCAAAGTGTCTAAGCAGACATGCAGACAACAACAAATGTGAGCCCAGCCAACTAACTCCTCCTCCCCTTTGCAATTGCACACAGACATTGGAAATGAGCCACCATCGGCTATATATGTGTATTGGAGGAAAGAAGATAGAAGAAGAAGAAAGGGGGGGAGAGATGGAGAGAGAGAGAGAGAGAGAGAGAGAGAGAGAGAGAGAGAGAAACATGCTATAGATTGCAAGAGAGAAAATGATCATCATAAAAACTCGCTCAGCACCTGCGCCCTCGTCCTCGCCACGTCGGAGCCGTCTTCGCCTTCGCCCATGCGATTCATGATTTGGACCATGCGATCTGTTTTGAAGTTTTGCCCCCATCGGAAGGGGAGCCCCCCAGTCAGCCAAATTGCAAAGAGATTGATGATGATGATGATAAATGGTTCGTGGTGGCGCTGTTGTGGTAATGGAAAAACTTACTAATGTCGCTCTTCCCCCTGACAAAGAGCTGGTCCTTTGCAACAGTCTCGTCCCCACCTGGCTCTTTCGCCGTCTCGCGCAGGACGCTGCCGATACAAAGGGCCTCGAGGAAGGCTCGGTGGCTAAAGACCCACCAGGTGCGGGCCTCTTGCTCGAAGAGGGTAAAGAGCATAAAGAAGGCGTTCATGGCCTCGTGGGCGGCCTCGAGGGTGCCGCGGACATTGACGGGGACTTCTGTGCTCTCGCTGGCGTGGACGAGCATGAGATTGTGGAAATAGTTGCTGGTGAGGAACAGGGTCTGGCGGACGGCACGGCTGTCCTGGGTGGCGAGTGAGGCGAGGCTTTCGGCGTCCCAGGAGCGGAAGACGTCTGGAAAGGAACGGTAGACGGCACGGAAGTCGGCCACAAGCTTGGTCTTGTGGCGTGGGGTGGCACAGATGGGCATGTCGAGGCAGCGGGGGCTGCAGATGGACTCTTGAACGAGGTTGGCGAGGGTCCAGCTGCCGCGGATGTAGGCGGTGTCGGTGGTAGCGTGGCTGGTGCCGTTGTAGGAGGTGTAGGCCTCGGCGGGTTCGTCGTAGAGGTCGTCAACGTTGACGTCGGTGTGGGTGGCGTTGGGGGGCAGAGACAGCAGGACGGTCATGAAGGTGTCCTGCAGGAGGACGGCCTGCCACAGCTTGCGGCGCTCGTTCTTCTCGAAGGCTGTGGCCTCGGGGGTGACGATGTTGGGGTCACGGTGCAGGCCCATGGCATACGACTGGCGCATGAGAATGCCGGCAAAGGCCCAGCCGTCGCTGGCGTGGTTGTCGTTGATGAGGAAGTAGACCATCAGGACCATGGCCTGGATCGAGCGAATGGAGGCGCACGACAGGTACGAGGCGGCACGGAGGGCCTGGTTGGCCGCTGAGGCGTACATCTCGGCGGTGTTGGCCTTGGACTGCTCATTGCTGTTGGGAATGCGCTGGAACTGGGTGCCGAGGCCGTACATGACGAACATGAGGGCCACAAAGGCCGGGTCCGACTGGCACCGCTCCTCGACAGAGAGAGCCCAAAAGTGGTCATACTCATCGAGGAAAGCCTGGCGGTGCAGCATGGGGTAGACGGGGTCGACACACTCAAAGTAGCGCGTCAGGAGGATGTCGCACTGGACCTTGTTGGGCATCATAACGATGACCTCATCCAGGCCCCAGTTGCGCGTCCAGATATTGGTAAAAGGGTGGCCGGCCCCGATGCCAAAGATGTTGGAGCCTGTGGCCAGCGAGTAGGGGATGTTGGACAGGAGGCCCGTCGAAAGGGCGACCGCGGCCCTGCTAAGGTAGTTGTTGGTGGAGAACACACCGCGGTCTGCGATGTTAGGGATGGCTGACCTCGGGTTCATCACTGGCCCAGGCTTCTTTTTGGGCGGCTTGGTCGTCCGTCTGCCGCTGGCGGATGCCCGAGATGTCTCTTCCAGAAGGTTAGCCACCTGCGCGTATCGACACTCGGTCTGTCTCTTGATACATGCGAGGCAGTTTGGCCGACCCCGATCACACTATGTTTTTGTTAGCTGCGTGTAGAGGAGGGAGATACAAACCACCACAAGATGGTCACATGAGCGTTGATACGTGTGGCAGAACGATGGGAGAGGGGTCGACATCTTGGTCGTCGTCATCGTCGTCATCGTCATCATCATCATCATCCACTTTACTTTTTTCTTTGCACCGCTCAAGGTTCAGGTGGAGTTGATGATGAAGAGACGAGGGTGAAGCTGGTTGTCGGCGTCGTATGTAGTTCAGCTGAACTAACAGAAGAAGCAAGCAGCAAGAAAGGAATATAGGAAAACGAAATATTCAAAAACAAAGAAAAACCAAAAACCAAAAAGAAATAGAAAATCGAGACCAACTGCTGATATGAAAAACCACACACACAACACCGACCAGCAAAGACCAGATGAATAAAGCCTACCTTGGTTTTCCTCTCCACGCACTCAAAGCATGACAGAGTCGGTTTGTTGCGCTTCTGCCTCTTCTTCTGCGGCTCGCCATCACCGTCGACGGCCCCACTACTGAACGCATAGCCTCTCGTCTCAGGATAGCCAGTAATAGTCGTGGTCGTTGTCGTCGTCGAGTTGCGGTCTGTGTAGTCTGTGGCCGTTGCACTTGGTGGCTCGGGTGGATAATCAGAATCACGTCTCCAGCTGGACAAGGCTGCTGGGCCTCCACTCCCCCTGGTGGCGGGCGGGCTGTTGCTGTCTTTGGTGTTGCTGATGTCGTCGTTGTCGTTTAGGGCTGAATCCACGGAGCGCCTCTCGCCGCGGTCATAGTAGCTATCCTTGTGTCCTGGCGTCGAGGCATAGATGGTCCCTGGGCTGGGCGATGACTGTGTAATGGGCGGTCGATCTGGGCCTCCGATGGGCATAGGATTATATCTCGGTTTCGAGCTTCCCCCTCTCAACTGATGATGATCCATTGGACAGGACAATAATTTTTAATGTTTTTTTATATTTTGTTTATCACCGGCTGATTCCCGGTGACACTGGCGATCGGTGAGCATGAGCATGAGCCAGGGGTTCACACACACTCCCTCTCTCTTCCCTCGAGTAGCACGAGCCTCCCCCAGAGAGAGAGGCCAGGCTCCTGGACCGTGGATTCGGGACCCAGATAGGTAGCACGGCTATCCGGGAATAAGAAGGTTTGGGCGTTGGGGATGAACGCGCTCTTTTTTTTCTCGGCTGTGTCAGAGCCGCTTCGGTTCGGATCGAAGCGGACAAAAGGGTAAACCCAATCCCTTGGCTGTGAGTCGCCAACGACAAAAAAAAAAAAGGAAAAGAACAGAAGAAAAAAAAAGGAGAAAGAGCTCGGCTTTGGGATGGGAATAAGGTCAAACAAGAAGAAAGAAGTGAACCATCATCCGCTTGGGCGTACGTGGGAGATGAGGCAGTAAAGGAACAACGACCAAACGGGGGGAGCCAGAGGGGGGGGTTTTTGGTAAAGGGGGGGGGAAGAAGTGTTGAAAGGGCTGGAAATAATAGGGGGATAAGCCTATGGCGCTATTGATGAGGGGAAGAGCCGGAATGGGGATCGCGGCAGGTGCTCTAGGGAAGACTGCTCCCACCGGTAGAGACTACCCCAGGTACAGTATAGTCTAGACTGGTCTACCCAACAACACATAGGAAGGCACCCTCCCTCCTTGACCACTTGCCTTTTCTCTTGCAGTATTTCCTTCCTTCTTTTCTTTCTTTCTTTCCCTTTCTCCCCGTTCTCTCCTTCCCTCCTTCTCCCCAACGTCACTTCATTTCTGGTCCTCCCCACGATCTCTGCTGCACACAAACTGATGCCTTCGCCATCTGCATTACGTGTGCCTAAACAAGTACTGGAGCTTACTGCTGTGATTACGTCCCAAGTCAAATGCTCCCCTCACTTATTAATCAGTGTCCCTCCAAGCCTGGAGCCTCGCACATATTGAATCGAGGCCTATCCAGGTGAATGATCACTCACTCGCTTCAATTTCTGAGCACTCCTACTCGTATCTGGTCTTCTCTGCGAAGGCTCCACACGCGGCAGATTTTCCACTCCACCTCAACAGCAGCCAGTTGGGAGACCCACACCCCTCTACTCAAACCCCCTCCGCAGGATTTCCCCATGCCGTGATTATCGATGTCGGTCCGGATCCACCTTCCAAAGTCGTCACCGGGCTCCGTCCTTCTAGGAGGACCGAATCTCGGAAGGCCTCTGACCCTTTTCTTTCTCTATCCAAATGCCCTCTCTTGCCTTGTCGAGCCATGAACCATGCAACAAAAGGAAAATGGAAGAGCTTGCACCCTGTTTTGCCCACAGAGTGCAAGAATCTCATGGATGTATACCTTTCAAGTTCTGTAGTATCTGATTATTTCTCGGGATTTGGTAGACAGTTCTTGTCACTAAACTTTTTGTATACCTGGGAAAGTCATCCTTGGGAAACTCAAAAATATCGAGAAGAACCGGTGGATCGTTGCGTGATGGTCTCTGAACTTCCTTCTGGATAATGAATTCTCAGACTGCCAAGTCTCAACATTGTCACAATTACTACTTCTTGTCGTGTGTATTTCAGCAAAGCAAATGGGAAGGAAGTATGAATATGGCACTCGATGGACTGCAATCCTGGTTACCCTTAATTAAGTCAGACTCGACAATACACAAGCACAGAAGAGCGCTCAAACAGTATCATCATTGAGGCAACGCAGCAACATGCTGCCCAAATATGTCGATTAACAGGTTCATGGCTTAGGATGGTCCGCAATAGATTCCAGGTTCCAATCACAGAGATTTGTGACTTCAGATTCAAACAGCACTTCCAGGTCCCCAGAACGTCTCTGCCAAAGTAGACCGGGGTGGTAATATGCACGACCTGTACGTCAGTGTACAGTGATTACAATATGATTCCAAGCAAGTGGTACGAAGACCATTTACACAGTGCTTGAGCACAAGTTTTGATTCATACAATCTACATCACACCGCTCAATGTCAAGCGTGCAAAAATCCTCTTTGCCGGCATCAAGAAAGCTATGCAGGTCAAATGGAAATAGGTTTAGTCATCTGAGGGTAGCGAAAATTGGGATCAGCTCTCAGACAGCGAAAAAAGTGCGGTCAAAGGGTTTTGTCACGTATACGGATGCGCTCGCTTAAAGCTATGTTCCAAAGACATACCTAGGTACCCATACATACATATACACACACACCGAGTTGCGCCAAGCATGGCCTCGGAGGTGTACGCTCATGGCAACATCCGTTATTATCGATGTTTCCCTTCGGGCTTTGAAACGACTCATGCCAGAGGAGCCTGTGGATCAGTCTGGAGAATGGTTTATTTAGCGATGTGCTGCTGACATATTCATCATACGACAGATCACTTCATGTCGGAAAACGGTCCGTTGGCTCAGCTCCGTCCTTCATTCGTCGACGGAAATGTAGTGGGCTCTTTTGCAAGTATGAAGAACAAGAAGACAGAAGTATAAACAGAAGAAGAAGAAGAAGAAACAAGACGCTGGCTCATGCTTTGGTACTTCTGGACTCTGGTTGGGACCGTCTCGGCCCTTTCTGACCACAGCATTTAAGTGGCCCCTGTTCATGCTTCATGCAGGAGAAGGGCCTACATCCTGCGTGAGTACTCATAGTGACAAGTCGCTTCACAGAGTGGGACCTCCAGATAGGAAGTGTGCCATTTCGACCCATGCTGGACGCAATTCTGCAATCTCTTCGAACAGACCAGGTACACAACAGCCAAGGAGATTCTTACACAGTAAGATTATTGCATCAGAAGTTGCGGAAATTGAATTCACACTCCTGCGCTTACAATGGAAGAAGAAGAGAAAAAAAGAGGGGGGGAGGAGAGGACTTACGTGGGATAACAAGTTGGTACGACATGATACATAAAACGGGCCACTTGTTCAGGGTTGTCAATCAAACCTGCAGCAATGACACCGTGTCATGAGGATGGGGGCGAGAGGAGGAAAATTTGGGGTGGACGTGACGGACCCTCAGGATACCTGGGCACTTTTGAAGCAGTAATTACAGGTCTCTCAAGTATCAAAGGTGCTCTTTGTATCTATGCTAAAACAGCCAGTGGGGTGCGCATTAGTTTGATTGTCTTGCAAAGTCTGCACAGTTCGAGCAAATTTATGCGGCATAGGAGAGAATGTGTGGCACAGCCTGCAAGTGTTAAGAGGATGAGAGGGTCGTGACAAGGGGGGAGCGGGTGGATTGGAGCGGGCTTGACAAAATGTCCGTTGCTTCATCTGGATTATGTTGTATTTGAAGTCTTGAATTTTGAACACATGGTGGTTTTTGTTATTACTCTGGCTTCTTACTGAAGTACTTAGATAACCAAAGTAATTACTATGTACTTTTGTACAGCCAAGCTTCTACCTACTCGAGCCCTTCCGACTCCCTTTCTTTCCCCTTAAGGGTAAGTAGGGCAAGCCAGCCGATGCTCCGTGTTCAGATAGTATGGCATCTGTTTGCGGGGCGCTCTGGGAACTCTCGCCTATGTACGTAGTGTTTCTATGCACATTGGGATTCTATATTCTGTAACTCCAAAGGAAGAGAAGAAAAAAAACAGGGGTCCTGGTCATGTGCCGTGTAGGGTACATTTTTCTTTTCGGGAGCCGCGGCAATTTATGCATGGGGTACTGTAGTATTGCGGCCTGTTCATTGACCTTCCTCCTCTCCCTCCCAAATGACCAAAGATGCTATCGCTCCAGCAGCTTTTGCAATTAAAAATGTTACAAGAATAGTAATAATAATGATAATAATACAACACAAAGTTTTGAAGACATGTACACATACCGACTACAGTATGACTTTGGTAATTTCCGCCTATTCCGAACCTGAATCGTCATCAGTGTCGGGATCCTTGGAGTCGGAATCCTTGGAGTCGGAATCGTCCGAGTCGCAATCCTCCGAGTCGGAACCGGGGTCTCTCCGTCGAGGGTTCACCACCATTGTTCCGGCCCACCGGACAAGTTCGCCCTCACGTCCCTCGCGCCAGTCGAGGCTTGTGAAGAACCCCTCGTGCGACACTGGCGCCTGGCTGAGGGCCTTGGGGAAGAAATGGCAGGCGGCCGTGTTGCTGGCCTCCCAGATCAGCTCGAGGCGCTCCGCAACCACGGTGCCGGGCTCCTGGTTCCCGATGCAAAAGGGTAACAACTGGTGTCGCCTCAGCTTTCGGGGGAGGTTCCACCACGAGTCCAGAACGGTCCTGAAGAACTCGGTTCCATAACCCTGTCTCCAGTATGCTGGCTTGATCAGGACCTCGCACCTGGTCCACCCCGAGACGGGCTGGTGCTCGGTGTCTGGGAGGCCGCCCTCGCCTATGAGCTCTCCTGTAGACGCCAGGAAGGCCCCAAAGTACCAGTGCCGCTCGTCGTACGGCGCCTGAAGGCGTGCGACGCTCTGGCGCGTCTCGTCCAGGCTCCGGTCTGGTCGGCCCCGTGACGTGGAATGTGTCTGCGTCTCGGGGATCCGCCGGAGCTCGTAGAATGTTTCCAGGTCAGACGGCAGGATCGGCCGTATGATGAGACGTTTTGTTCGGATCAGCGGTCGGGCAGAGATGGGCGGCAGTGGCCGGGGAGGCAGTCGGACTTTGTAGGAAAACCATGGAGTAATGCCCAGCCTCTCCCAGTCGTCTCGATCAAAGGACAATTGTACCTTCTGCTGGATATCTGCTGCCATTGTGTGTATTTTGGATCCCTGCCGGGGGCTGTGGCTTGTGAAGTCGGAGGGTGTGTTTATCCCCAAGCGAGAGAGGCGCTGGACCCCGGGGGGCGGGGGGGAAGATGCTCAAGACTCCGCAACTCGGTCTTTTTTTTTTCTCTTTCTCTCTTTTCAGGTTCGTCCCTCTCGTCTTGAGCCGATAAGAGATCCAGAGGGAGACAGATGTTGGTCTAGACGCTTAAGACGGTATGACGGGAGATCGATGCGAGGGGCAGGCAAGGTAGACTGAAGGAGGATGAACGCAGATAAAGGAAGTCAAGAAAAAATGCTGCAAAAAGGCTTAGCCGTTGCGACAAAGTTTGCTGGTTGCAAAGAGCATGTGTTGGATGACTGAACCACCGACGCCAGGCAATGCCACAGGCCCCGACTATTAAGTACTTACCTTGCAGCTCTGCCTGTTTTTGGTCTTAAGGATGGGAATGGGAGCGGAAGGATTTCTGGCCCCCACAACCTTGGCTTTGCCCGTACGCTCGAACTCTATCACCGTTGCGGGTGAATCAATAGCCCCGCTGTTCAGGCTCCGTCCTCGAAGGATTCCCGCTTCCTCGTATGTGACATGGAGTTGGAACGGGATGTCGCTCAATCAGATGACCGTCTACTGGGGTCTGCTCCTTTCCACACAATATGGACCACCACTGACTGGTCCCCCTGTAAGAGGAGACAAGCCCGAGCAAGAAGAAGAAAGGGAGAGGAAAAAAGAAACTTTCAGTGATATGTCGCTTGCGTGTGTGACTGAATCAGACCGCTGTCGAAATACGACCTTGACCACTTTCTGGTGTACGGGGTGCATCGTACTGTGTTCCTACGTTTCACGTCAGATTGGTGGATTTGCTGGTCAAATGGCCTATATTTCTGCCAATAGGGTGCTCTGATTCATACAACGTAACATTCTGTGAGTGGGCCTAATGCATGCAGTCAGCGCCGAGCGGATTCCATCCATTCTCGCCATTATCACATATCCAACTGTTCTTCTCGCGCCTCGATGTGGTTTTGATGGTCCCAATACCACTGTGGTAGTGTCCGACGGCCACATGAGCGGACTGCCATGATGAATGTGCTTAGCTGGCATATGTCACTTGGGGTTTCGCTTATCACATGTGTCGTCTAAGAAGGCTTGGAAAAGTGAGTGGGGGGGGGGGGGGGGTTCGAGAGAAGAGGAGCCTCAGACCACCTCCAACGGAAGCATATATCATCCTCTTCATTTCCTTTTCCTTCGCCTTGGGCAAACGACTCTCCAAAAGTGAATCAACAAATTTTGTTCCCGTTTTTCTCAGGACCTCGCTTGCGCGACCTCCGAGTATTGCATGCGGTTGGGTCATCAGTATGGAGGGGAGAACACGGGAAGATGATTGTTCTCAACAATCACTGCAGGCCAAGTCATCACGTGCCACCCTCATCGGTAACGATCAGCTAGTTTACTACGTCATAAACGTTCTATATTTAGCCTTCGTAACCACCCGGCCGGCTTCGATGGGTGATAATACTATGGTACAGCTATTCCAACTAGCGCACGGCGTACATATGTACTGTCTTGGGGAAAGGCAACACGTAGCTACCGCAGCTCATGGCTTGTATGGGCACGTCCGCTAATAGCCCGTGCCTGGCGGTGATGAGAACGCCTAGCTCTCGCACTGGAAACTGGGCCTACACCGCTTCTGCACGAAAGATGCTATAAATAAGCCAGAAGCAACAGTTCTAGAGCAGAATACGAAGAAAATGACGACCAATCTTGGGCCGGCCACACCTGAGCTTCCGTTTTCACCGCTGCATGCAGCACTTAGCAAACACGATACAAGGCAGGGCACACATTCAACAGGACCACTCACAGGACAAAGCAGCTTGGTCTTTGTTGTCATGAATCCGCTGCCGTGGGCCATGACGATCGGCGCCTATAGTAGAACTCAAGATGTCGAATATAGCGGGGGAGCGTATATGCATGAGAAACTAGACATGTACTTTGATTCTATTCCGAGATAATGAACTACATCATTTGAAAAATTGCAGACTCTCGTGGCCATATTTGTGGCCCGAGACGAAGATCGACAATGACACGGAAGAAGTTGATACCCGCAGTCTCTGAGCACAGAATATTTCACTGATATCATATCCCTTCAGGAAGGGCATGTACCACCATGACAACAATTCGTAGTGTCCAACAACAATTCGTAGTGTCTACATCTCGTTCAAGGTCCGTGTACCAAGCTTCCAGTCAACACCAAGGGGGTGGTTTCGGGATGTGGGGGCAAGAAGAAGGGGAATGAGGGTAGACAGCAGTTCATCTGCACTGTAACTCTAATGCGTCAGTCGAAGCACTTCATCAGTCTGGCCCCAAAACTTGCTCCTGCACTCGGTCGAAGCGAAGCTGCGGGCGCTCGTCTCGTAACTTTCCGAGGACTGCCGAGTCCTCAGCTTGTGATATATATGGCATGCCAAGTGCGTAAACGTGCATATTAATTAGATAAGACGATGTATCTGATCTCACCGACACGCTGGTGACACCTGATGTGCGATCAGGGTCGGCCCGTTGGACCCGCAAGCTAACCAGAGCAAGTCTTGAGCCCTGATGCTTGCGCGTGTAATCATCCTAGAATCACTCATGTTGGGGTCGGAAACAATTCTGGGGTGTTTGGAATAAAGTTTGGGCTTTTCACTCCGCATACAGCCGAATGATATCAGAGTTGATAACACTTACTTGATATAAGCTATATTGTGTGGTCTAACTAAGTGTCAATAATTATGACGCTTACTGGGTTTTGAATGAGTTGCCACATTCTTTTGATCTACTTGACACTTTCTGATGCATTGCTATGTGGGCAGCAGTATCAGTGTCTCGAAGGTCAGTGAATCAAGATTCACACTATGCAGTAACAAGCATGATGTGGCTCCAAGTGCACACCTAGTAAATCATTGTTTCGTCTTAAAGTACTTGAGAGAACCATTGGTTTGAAGAAAAAAGTCGCACATAGAGAAGAGAGTGTGGAGAGTAAGAGTGACTCTCTATCTTTAGGTTTTCACATGTTATTGTCCAGGGAGACCTTGCTGGTTGTTTATTCATGAGCAATGTGACCATTCCAAGTGAAAGATGAGGACCGAAGAGGTTTTAGAGAGCAATACACATTCCCCGTCCTGTTGCAGTACTTGAATGCTGAATCTCTCATATAAAGAGCTGTCGTGAGCTGAAGTCAATGCTATGGGCTGGATCTTTATGGTGATAGAGTTGAATATTCTGGCTGGTAATCGAGAACACGCTGTTGCGCCCGCCGTAAACGCGATTGGCAGAGGTGCGAGAGATCGAGAGATGGAGAGGCAGAGACGCCGCGTGGCGGGAAACTCTGTTGTCGAAAGCAAAGCAGCGGGCGGCGATACACCAACACCGAATTATGTAGTAGATGGGCAGGGGTTTTGGGAACGTCGACTGTCTTCGAGGCCGGCGGAGGCGGTGGGAGGCCCGAGCAGGTTGCTGGGTCGTCGAGTACCTGGTCCGCTGGGAGAAGCACAGTGCAGAGAGCGATACGTGGGAGCCGAGGGAGTCCCTCCAACAAGACGTGCTGGCGATGGTACAAGCCTTTGAAGAGGCCTCGGTGATTTGAGGCGTATCAAGAAGAACGGCTGGTTCACTCTTTTGCTCCCGCCTGCCCTCTGCCGGGATTCTTGCGATCTATAAACGCGCAGTGACACGTTGCCTGAATAGGGGAATTCCTAATAAACAGGCCTATGCATCCCTAAGGCATAGCCAGGCATCCAAATCTGATGGCCGAGATCATCTTGTGAGGGACCGGATTGATCAGACCACAGACGCATTAGCCAAACACTCTGTGCCCAATCATAACATATGCAGACTTCCAACCGTTTCCAACCTTGGAAGCTGCAACAACTTCCAAAGGTTGCTCAAGTGACCACAGGCTATCAAGATTAATACCAACAGTGTATAACTGCCATCAATCAAGACATCGCTCCCCGTCGTGTACATGCTCGTGTCGCTCGCCGGATAGAGATATAAAGCCTTAATGTGCGAGGCCAGGTGAGTCACTGGCCCCACTATCGCCAGCCAACCTGTCTATAGCCTCAGTTAGCCAGCTGGTTTTTTCTTTCTTTTCCTTCCTTTTCCTTCCCTCAGCGCAGTCCAATACAGTTCATTTCCCATACTTAATCTCCTTGACCCTGCCGCCCAAGCGGCTTTGTTTCTCTCAATCTGGGTAAGGGTAGCAATCAATCCCGCGTCAATCAATGTGGGAACAATATGACAGCAAACCTCTAGTGAGATGAACTAACTATATCGCCGAGGATAGGCCAGTATCTCTTCCCTTTATGGTCGAATCGAGCCTTCAATAATGGTGCCGGCGGAGCACACGAGACGATGTCAAGCAGCCACGCTTCGGCGAGGGGGTTTATCTAGTGAGGACGCAGCCCTCCAGGCTGGCTGTCACAAAGGACTAATAGGAGATTTTGCATGGCTGCAGAGATAGCTGTGAGTCTTCTTTGATTTCAACGCTATTGTCTTATTTGGGATTTCAAGTTCTGTCTATTGACGATGCGGCTCAGCACGGAGTAAACATGCAGACACAGGGATTCTCCCGCCCAATATCCTCTCCGCGTTTGCTTCCAGTGCATCCGATGACCTGTTATTTTTAGCCGCCCGCTCTGCCGCGCGCCTGCAAGACCTCGTAATACAAGGATACCCATACGTACATGCATTGCTACAGAAAGTCTCGAATTAGTTCGTACAGTACAAAAGGCCTTCCTCCTCGTGAACATCATAGGCAAAGACAATACAACGGGAGCAGTAGCAGCTTCACAGCTATTAATTACTTGCGCCCAACCGCCTTCTCTAACTCTCTAATTAGCTTACAGGTACAGACAAATCTGCAATTAGATAGATAATGCAAGACATCACTAGAATAAATAAGAACCATGCTGCCTCCAGAACTAAAAGCAGGGATACGCGCTCGTATCATTACACATCAACTTTGGGCGGACATCGAACATCTCTCGCAATTTCGCAGAGAAGCCGAGCAAAGATTATAGGTACCATCAAGCCATCTCCAAGCGGTTGCAAAATCGTAACAGAGTCCGCCGTCCACATCTGTCGCAATAACAGTGCCCTTTATCCAGGTCATACGTTGGATATACTATAGGAAAACATTTGAGAGCTTAAGGCTTTTCCATATTAAAAAAAAACGGTCCTACTTTAGCTTTCCGCGGCGCTAGTCGATGAGCGAGTCGTCTTATGCTGGCGAGAAGGTAGCAGATTTGATAATATCCCAACAAGTAGAACCTACAACTCCATTCGTTAGTTTCCATGAAAACAAGTGTCCGAGACCGAGGTTATAAGCTCAATGTGATAGCTGCTGGAGGAGAGTGGTATTCCAAGGAACCCTGTGCAGTTACTGTCTAAACTCAAGAAGGAGGGATCTCTAGATCTTTTCCCTACAGAAAGCCCGCCTTTGGCCAAGGTTTTTCAGTGCCGAGTATGGCGGACCTGACTGCCTGCCCTCAAGGCGGCATCTTTCCAATCGCTGGAGCGACGCTGGGGCGAGAAATCTGTCGGGGAAAAAGACGACCGTCAATCTCTCAGAACTAGCTATACCTATATATTTTCCCATACACCCCCTCAGTTTGCAAAGACTCAGCTTTAGAAAATAAACTATAGGGTAAATACTATATATTTTATTATAGCAGGTGCTTCTACCTTATATAGGCAGTCAATCCTCTGTTTCAATTCTAATTTGAACTTATAACCTTTCGGGATTATCAGTAATAGTAGAGAATTTTCTAGTTACAACCAGATTCAGTTAGAGTGAAAGCCCCTTGTATCTCAGAGGGTGGTGCTTTGCTACTGAGCGAACCGGGCTTATAACTGTCGGGGAAAAAGACGACTGTCAGTCTCTCAGAACTGGCTGTATCTATATATTTTCCCACAAAATCATTGCATGCGTATTGCTTTTCGAGAGCTATTACATCTAATTCTCCTCTTGAAATCTGCTCTTGGTCAATAACTGAGTGGAGGGAGAAGAAATGGCATACTTTGCACTGCACTTGAGACAGGTGTACAGAATCGTGCTTCCTTCGTCTGCACCTCGCAATTGGAGCTCGACGTATGTGACTTTGGGCGCGTGGCATTTTGGGCATTCTCTCTGTATGGTTGTCCGAGCGTTGATACGATCCTGAGACGTGATTTTGTGTATGATGTCCTCCAGGTGACGCAAAGTCACTTCTTGTCTGATTTACGGCGTGTTTTGAGAATGGTGTTTGCAAATCGGGTTGATTGACAATTCGAACCTCGTCCTGGCAGATAGATATACTCTTGTTTTCTTTTCTGCAGCAATCGCAACTCACCAGCCTCTGGACTGAGATAGGGAGGTTGTCCCCACAATCATCACAGAATTGAATTGCCATGCTGAATGCGACCTGTTGAGTAGAGTACGGTACATGAAGATAAACAGAGCAAGGTTGGGGTTGACGTCTCATGGTGGTGAAACAGATTTTCCGCTCCTAGTTGCGATTCCGAACTTTTGCCCGGTTGCCACCTTGCATGAATAGACTCTGCAACAACCACGAGTGACAGAGCAGGGAGACCCAATCCAATGCAGGGCAGAACTACATGCACGGGGCACTAATTGAAAATCCCATTAGCAGAGTTGGCCGCCCCTCTGTGCCAGGCCTTTGGTTCAATCGCCTTCTCACATCCACTGTCTAGCGACTGTCCCGCCATATCGTCTTGGAGCTTATAGTACGGAAGAGGTTGGTATCTTGAAACACCTGAGGCGTCTGGTTCATATTCTGCAATAGAGCCCTCCGCTGCCTTTCTTGGCAGGCAGTCGCCGCATCTGCGGAAGACAGGACGCTTAAGCCATTCTTCCTTCCAGCGCAGAGGGGTACATTTCACTGGCCCTCGATTCTTGGCCTGGAAGACCTGCCTGGCGCTTATTAGGTTCGATGCAGCAAATGCGCTATTATACACTGCCAAGCTGACGATGACGCTGATAACACAGAAGATCAACCTCCTGGTAGGTGTGAAGAGACAGTTCTGAGGCAGATTAGCAGGTCTGAAGCCGTACAGGAGAGAAACGGATATCCTGGATAATGAACGCTGGAATTTGTCTATAATCAAAGCAAAACGCTAGTGACATCAATCCAATTAACCTTTCTCGTTCTACAAAGTACACACGTATTATACAGCTCATCTTTAGATACTTGTAGTAGTCCTGGAGAAGTAATCCTGCGTAGGCTAATCCGTTGGAAATTATGAATTGGTGCGCGTCGAGAGTGCCAGTATCTTTGGGAGAGAGTGCGACGGTCTCCTCGCAGCGCGTTTCAATGCTCGTCAGGCGCCAGATGTTGCATCAGGCATGAACGAGACTCGCAAGGACATTAAGAGAGCTATTTGTTCGAACTCCTTCATGTAAATACTCGCTTCCTGGTTTACTTTCTTTTTCTCAATTTTCGTCACTCATTTCTTCTTTTTCTTTCTTTGCTTTGTTACTTGGAGTGGTGCCTCGCCTGCACACAGAAAGCATGGAAGCTTGCCCATTTAACGCGCAATCATGCTCGGAACGATCACAACAGGAGCGTAGTCAGTCTTCGAGAAAATAGTAGTCACCCTGCACAAACCTGGGGTAGTCCATGCTTGGGTCTCGGAGATCAAAAACGATTTATGTCTAACGGATCCCTTGTTAAGATCCCGGCATAAAGGAGGGTGTTTCGAAACAGGATAAACGGATCGACCCCACGGCAACGACCCCTGTCCTGTGGTAGTCCCCGATATGCTTTGACATGAGCCATCATGCACCTATTTAAAGCGTACCCAAGCCATCCCCCCCCCCCCCTTCTTGTGCCATTACCATTCGTGCATCTTGGCCAGGGAGCTGCGTAGAGCCTGTTAACGTTATGGTATGGACAACAGGAGCGGGGTGCAAGGGATGATGAGAAAAAGGAGGGACGGAGACGACCTCCGCAGAAAATAAAGTGGACACTCCCTCCCTAATACCACTTTGTTTCTGCTATAACATAGCGAGTAGTATTATGCTGCGATGCATGGCATATGTCTTCAGGCTCATTAAAAGGATGCCATGCACCCTCATGCTGGCTCGTGAGAAAAGAGAGAATCTCTCTCCCTTTCGGCATCCAGTCCTCGGTTCTTGGTCTCGGTAGCGCGCAGCAGGGACTGTGAGGCCTCAGTCTCAGCATACATTCGTTCATCCATCCATCCATCCATCCATCCATCCGTTCACTCGCTACCTCTTTCTCTCATTCGTTCATTCTCATTCGTTTCCCTTCCTTTCTTTCTACGATATTCAACATGGCTGCCCTCGCCTCTGAGTACCTGGCCGATCTTCTCGAGCCTGAGAAGTTTGCTGCAGCCATCTTCGGCGTCACGCTCGCTTTCACCATCATATCGACAAACGCAGTCTGCTTCCGGACTTGGCTGAGGTTTCGAAGCAAACAGCTTGGCAACGATGACTACCTCATGTGTACGGCACTGGCAAGTTTTCCCCTTCCCGGCTGTGATCCCATTGTCACCGGCGTAGCGCCTGAGGGGGACCTTAGCAGAGCTAATTTGTTGGTCCTCGCGCAGGTTGTCAATTTGGTGCACAATGCCATCGTGATGCACGGGACATTCGTCGGCATCGGGTCGCCGGACTCGAAACTCAACCCCGAGCTGCAGCGCGAGGGCAAGGAGGTTTGTGGCGCCTGTTTCAACCCCATCAAATGTCGCCTGCGGGTACTGATCTGACATCCAATATGATTTCAGTATCTCTTCCTCTGGCAGATCTTTTACACGATCAACCTCGTATTCATCAAGACCAGCATCCTCACTACTTTGAAGCGGATCGATAAGGAGAGACGATTCATCTACATCGTCTGGGGCCTCATAGCACTCGTCATCGTGCTGTGCATCGCAGGTGTCATTACCTTGCTAGCAAAGTGCAGGCCCATTCAGTCGAACTGGACTGGCAATGGGACCTGTATGGAGTCGGACGTCTTCGTCGCCCTCGCCAAGACAGGTTATGCATTTGACGTTGTGTCGGATCTGGCCATGGCCACTATCTCGACCCTTCTGCTGTGGAGTCCCGAAATGGCCCTCAAGTCGAAGGTCATGACGGGTGTGGCTTTAGGCTTCGGTGTTGTGTGAGTTCAAGCACTCGTCCACTTTATGTTTGTCCAAATTGTGGTTCGACGGTTAGCTGACTACTATGTAACGCGAATAAGTGCCTCCGTCGCTTCGGTCTTGCGCACCGTGTACACAGATGCGTACAGTTCAGATGACAACTACCTGTACAGCACAGGCAAGATCGTCATGTGGACCGTCATTGAGTGCAGCCTGGGGATCATCGCCGGCTCGATACCCATGCTGAAGCCCGCTCGCAAAAGAAATATGCACGAGGACAAGATGGAGGAGTTTGAAATGAACCAGAGCGACGCCGACTTCAGGAGAGCAGTCACAGAGGCAGCAGGAACTGCGCACCGGCAACCTGGTGTGCCGAGGTCGTCTTCTTGAGAGGCCGAGCTCGATGAGACGCAGTGAAGACATGATTTGTTTCGACGATTAGGAGAGTGTGTGCGAATGGGAGCGACCGGACTCGTCTGCCCTGGAACGTTTCATGATGCAATGTTAGAATTTCCAAATTCTTATGGTGGCAGGAATCCAATCTTATTATCTCAAACAGGACTTTGCCATATCAGCTTCATGATCTCCGAGCGCAAGTCGTGGCAGACTGCATTCTCCTTGAGGTTGATGAAACTAGTCGTCTAGTAGTCCCACGGTCCAGTGAATGATTCTGTCCACTCCTTGTCCTTTGATGGCGCTGACTGGTATAGCTGCACAGTCCTTGATCCATGCCTTCTCAATCCCGCTGGGATGCGGCTCGTCGCCATTGGTCACCTTGGTCAAGTACTCTCGCAGCTCCTTGAAGTTCTCCTTCGCGCCTGGCAGATCACCCTTTGTGGCGATGACAAACCATGGTTTCGCTGCAATGTGAAGACCCCTTTGGTTTTCCGGCGCGGACGGATATTCCGAATGAATCGGCCATTCTTGACCAAAGCCCGACGACATTCCGTCAAGCCCTGCATTGAGATCATATTCGATCCTCGCTTCGCGTTCGCGGTCCAGCTCCTGCTCCTCTCGCATCTGTGCATAAAGACCGACTTCATTCCACAGCGACTTGAGTGCCGCGACCGCATTCCCGGCGTTCAGGTCAACCACGAAAGCCAGCACGCCGGCCCTCTCCACATGACGAAGGAACGCAATTCCCAGACCTTTGTCGAGATGAGCACCCTCAATCAGACCAGGAATGTCTGCGATGGTAAACCTCTTGCGCTGCCTTACGTCCACATCCCCCTCCCAGGTCTCATCAGGCTCCTGCCGGTGGTAGCTCGTGACGATGGGCCTGCCACGGTTGTTGTCAAGCACAACAGTGCCAATGTTGGGCTGCAGAGTCGTGAAAGCCCAAGCGCCTACCCGCGCGCGACTGTTGGTCAGGGCTCGCACGAGTGTGCTCTTCCCAGCGTTGGGGAGCCCCACGAGCCCGACGTCCGCAAGGAGCTTCAGCTCAAGCTCGATCTTCATCGAGACGGCCTTGTCCCCCTTGGTCGCGTACAGCGGCCTTGGCACCTCCCTGGAAACAAAGTGGGTGTTTCCGAGCCCGCCCAGGGCGCCTGCTGCGAGCAGAACAGGGCGCCGTGTAGGTCTGGACAGGTCGAGCTGGATAGGTGCAGGGGGTTGAGCAAAGAGTTTCTCGCGTCTGGGGAGGTCGGGGACCCAGATTTTCTTCTTCTCGGAAGAGGCTATGCCAGGGTAAAGCACCCACTTCTCGATCTCGGGATTGTCGTATTGCGAATCCTCTGCTGATGAGGAGGATGACGACTGTGCTGTTGAGGCTTCTTCTGCGTGACCATCTCCTGGTGCGGCGAGAGACTTGCGCGACCGTGCTGCCCGCCTGCGGAATTCTTCGTCTGCTTCAGGATCCTCCCGGCTGATCTCGCGAACAACGGTGCCCACAGGCACGGTAATGATGAGGTCTTCGCCTCGCCTCCCAGACCTAGTGCCGCCCTGACCGTTGGTGCCTCTCGTTGCCCTGAAGAACTGTCGTCGTGCTAGCTTGTGGAGAGACGTCTCGCCATAGACAGCCTGGATGTAGATGTTGCCGCCATGGCCGCCGTCGCCTCCATTCGGTGGGCCATCTGGCAAGTAGGCATCGCGGGCAAAACTGATACAACCATTACCACCACCACCAGCAAACAGGCTCAGCTTGGCCTTGTCGGCAAAGTTGGTGATATAGTAGTCGTCAGGACTGGGGTCAAGCCTGGATGATGTCGGCGACGGAGATGTTGTTTCTGCCGAAGCAGTCTCCGTCACGTGGTGTCTGACCTCGACGGCCCTGCTTGCCTTTGGGAATCTGGTGAGAAAGAGAGATGGGTAGAGGAAGGGAAGAAAGGCTGAGGAGCCTCCTGCACAGCGAGGTGCCATCTCCAGTTGAGGTGACGGGCCTTCAGCAGTGCGATTGGCTGACTGAAATGCATACACGTCGTGGTTTACCTGATCGAGTTGCGCGACAATCTTAAGAGTGATGTAAGAGAAGAAATTCTGGGCGTGGCGATAAGATAAGAAGACTACGCCCACTCCCGAGGGGTGTGAGAACGGGAGAGGATCGTCCCCTCCTTGCCTCTTTCCACCATCCTTGTTAGGGGCTTCCTTCTCTCAACTCCTTCCTTTAATCAACGACTTTCCCTCTTTATCTTTACGAGATACTTGATTACATACATTGTCTGAATAAAGCTCCCTCAACACCTTGGAACGCGGAATAACTTGCAAGATACGCTCTCCAGTCAACGTATTTGTGAGGATTCCCATGCTTCTCGTTCAAAGGAAAGGCGCCCCGCCCCGTTCGCTTGATTCCCCTGATCAGGACGTGTTCCACTCCACACCAGCCACGGACTTTCCTGCATCTCATCATGCGGCTCTTTGCCGCTCGCTCCACATGAGCCCATCTTGCCATCCAAACATGGTCTCTCTCCTCTCCCCCCTCTCCCATGTACCATAGTATCTGGGGAAACACAAGCTGCTGCGGGCCACGCAGGCTATCCCACCGTCAGCCAGTAGTTTGTCTCACACTAAACCAATCTACCTGGGAGCCTTGACCCGGCCGGAATCTGGCGGTGTGCTTGCTGTTGTCGAACAGGGCAGTGTCTCAGCGAGATTGTCTTGAGCACCCAGCAAGGAAATAAGAATGTCGGCATGCTCCTATGTGCTTTGAAGAATTGATGGTTCGGCTTTTATTGCATCGGGTCTTGCCGAGCAGTTCATCTTCACGCACACAGACACAGACACCTGATCTCTGTTCTCGCCCGCCAAGGGTCTGAAACTAAGGGTCGGCTCGTCGTTTGCGCCCAGGAACGGCCACATCGGCATGGACAACAGGGCGTTAAGGACGCCACATACTCCTCGTCTGTCCGAGTATGCGCCTCTCTGATAAAATTGCCATGCAGGCTCAGGCTGTCTTGTCGACCGGGCGCGGGAAAAGATAGGGTGATATTCATACCCCCGTGATGCGGGCGGGACTGGCCAGTCTCCTCTGAAGACCGTTAGGACCCGCTCGGTGCCCAAAGATCCAAGAAGGGGGTCCTCTTTCTATTGGTTATATGCAGCATGGAACCTGGATGCTGCATAAGGTCGCGACACATCTCATCCGCATTCGAGCCACGACACAAGTCCCCCCCAAGGCTAATGTGGGTAGTCCAGAGCCCGAGCGCCCCAGAGGGCAAGAATTAAAACCTCCTCTAGACTTCTCACACAACTCCCGGTCGTCCACCTCATCGCACATCTCTCACTGCTGCTACCTGGTTTCTGCCCTTCGTTGTAGCAGCAGCAGCAGCAGCACCAGCACAGCAGCACAGCATCCACAACCGCGATAAACTCAATTGCCTCGTGTCTGTACGTATTTTCTTGTTATCCGAAAAGTTCTCAGCTGTTTCGATTCTCCAGCAAGATCTGCATGCGAGGCAGGGCCTGGGGAATTCTCTTCTGCAAGGTCCTCTCTGAGGTGGAGGCATCACCTGTCGTCTTGCAGACTCACCAATGCGTTCGGACCACTCACCTCACGATCCACATACCAATGCCACCACTTGGACCCTTTCCCCCCTTCACAAGCACGGATCATGTCGTGGAATAAACACGTCAATTGACTACTACCCACGCCGCCACCAAAGTATGGAGGGTGGTAGTCTGTCTCCATTATCCAGTGTCTGCGTCTCTAGGTCGATGTTGCTGCACCTCCCGCAGCGAGCCTGCATTGACTTTGGAGATCGATTCGATTTCCACTCTCCTTGCCCTTCTTACCGCGCCGCCCTCCTATCTCCTGACGGCCCGCCAAGTGGTCAACCACATATCCCTCCCCTTCCGTCTCTCCAATATAACCATCTGCTGTCTCTCCCTCTCCATCTGCGTCCCTGCTTCCATCCTCCATACCTCCCTCTCCTCTGAGACCCCCTCATCCCCAGCTGCCCCGGTCACTACACCGTCTGGCCTTCTTCATACCACTCCTTTTTGAGATGTAATGAGGAGAGGAAATAAGGTTGCTGGAGTTGTTGTCTTAGTCGTGTGTCTACTACTAATTATTCCTGTACAATTGCAAATTGATTTTATTTGTCCGACTTCAGCAGTCTCATTAATCCATTCCTTTCGGCCTTGTCCCTTACTATCTTGTTCTCACTCTCGACTTCACTCTTGGTGTCCTTTTTCTCTGCTCCCTCTTCCCATCCATTCTCTTTGCTTTCACTCTGCGAATACCGCCTGCTGAACCATGTTTCCTATCAGGGATTACCACCGCCAACTGCTCGTGACGAAGAAGGTCCTGGCGAAAATGGACCCTGACTGTGCAATATGTCACGCTCCTGCAACCATGGCGTGTGATTGCGAGGCGAAAGGCCTCGAGACAGCCATTCGTCAAGCCGAAGCACGGATGATGCAGAGTATCTACAACGAGATCCGGTAAGGCTGTTCTTATTTTTACCTCTCAAGTGAGCTTTAGTGATGCGACCTCTCTTCCTCCATCTGCCATGATGCAGTGGGCTCTACGAGGACCTCACCACACGAGACGAGCTGACGTGGAGGCTTTTTGCAGGAGTTGGGTCAGGGCCCACGCACAAGACTATATTCTCGAATACTTTCGCCTGCTGACCGACAGGCGCAAGGCAGCCCATACGGCCCACATCGACCGCATCACCCACCATGCTGCAACTTACTACCATGCGCCACCGCACCCGGATGAACTCAACGCCGCTCAGCAGGCGTTGAAGCTCGGCATTGATGAGGACTGGCAGACCTCTGTGCAGCGGTACCCTGAGGTCTTACAGTATTTCTACAGTCTGGGTCCGTTTGACGACCTCTTCGGTTTCTCTCCCTGTTCTTGTCGTGCTGAACTGACTGGTGCCTTACAGTCGAATTCACTCTTCCTGCCGACGACGAGCCTGGCGTTCGTGACCCTCCACTCTCCGCGCTTGGTGGCAGTCGACAGCCGATGCCGAAACGCAGGCTAGGCGGCGGCGACGGCGCTCCGACGATAGCATCCGGCCACATGGAAAGAGGGTTACCCGGTAGGAGGACACCGCCCAGCTTCGCACCGTCCAGGGCCGATCGTCGGACGCCAGGACCCATGGAGCCGGAGCGTAGGCGCTCTTATGGACGGGTGCCACCCGCGAACCCCTACTACAGTCACCTGGGCCCCTACTATTGATGTGAAGTCCGGCCGAGGTTGGCTTTTCACATGACAGTCGGTGGTGCTGAACGATGGCATGCCACGACTTGGAGGAGCAGGAATCATGACTTTCAATTCATGCATAGCATTCTACTACAAATGGCCTTTACGACTTTTAAGTTTACGACAGCTTTACGACGTTCATATTCTGCATAGCGGAGGCGATTTTCATCTAGACCGTCAAACAAGACTGGGGGTCTCTTGGTGTTCTGATCCGGCATCCTCAGTTCGGCTGCAACATGACGGCAAGGGACGATTTACCTTTTTCTTTCTTTGTTTTTGACTTGTTGGCCACATCTCCTGCTGATGGCACCCTGTGGGCTTTCCTTGTTTTGGCATATTGATGTCTGTCAACAGGCGCTTCGGACAAAATTAATGGCAGGAAGATTGTGGCTTCTGGTTATCCCAGAAGTTGGACTTCTCTTGATTTTCTCCTTTCTTTCTTACTTTTCTCTTGCTTCTCGGCATGGAAGATTGGCGAATAGGAATTGATGATGAGACGCATTTGACCAGGCCTTCTATCACGTACTGCACAGATGCAAACCCTTGATACATTTTGCATGGCTTGGTATCATTGTCACACGCAGTTGCCACTTGGCCAGATATTGTTGATACAGTCAAGCTTGAAAGGGCTCCCCGGCCTGTCGTTGGTCAGGACAGACAGAGAGGAGGATTGTAGTCGGCATCAAGGACAAGCAAACGAGGTAGTCAAACTAAAATTGCATTTCCCATATGTACGAAGACTGAATTTGCTCATTCG
This sequence comes from Cryphonectria nitschkei, assembly GCA_006503525.1. Lineage (NCBI taxonomy): Eukaryota > Fungi > Ascomycota > Sordariomycetes > Diaporthales > Cryphonectriaceae > Cryphonectria > Cryphonectria nitschkei. The sequence continues at coordinate 428,469 of LAZJ01000026.1, forward strand.
ATTTCAGTGCGCCTTCAGAAGCGCCTCTAGCGATTCAGCAGCGAGAGAACAAGAGAAAAGAAGAGGAAAAGAACAAGAAAAGAAAAAAGCAGGCGGATAAAGAATGGAAACGGCCAAAATTCGTGACGAACAACAGCTGTAGTTGTCACCATTGGGAAGGACACCAGAGAAAATATCGGATTTGAACGCAGTAGAGATTCTGTGATTATGTACACGCTGAAGATCGGCAGCCAGTCAAGAATTGGGTTGTGGACAAATCTGCCTTTGTGAAGCTGGTAAAATGCTGTCGAGACCAGTCAGTGTGTCAAGGCAAGCCAGGCCATTACTTCACAGTCCAAGTACATATCACTCAAAGCTCTATAGCGCGTGGCAGCATGGTACCCAGGTAGCTGTAGCTACCGAAGCTTAACCCCACCACAAGGAGCTAGGCCGCCTCCAACAGCAGCAATTCAACCAACCAAGACTCCCTGCACCGGACCCCAATGCCGCCTGCCGCTTCAGCACTTTGTGATTCTTCAATAGCGCTTGTCCTGGGGAGAGTGCGCGCGAGCACCCGTCATCACCTGCAAGGTTTCCTCCACGTGCATCCTGGCTGCCGACAACGACAGCTCCTCAATCCTGACTCCCGACTTGGTGGAATATTCCTCCTTCGACTCCAATCTCTTGGCTCCCATCAGCAAGTCACACTGGCAACGATCTCTTCTCCGCCGGCAGACAGTTGTGCACCAAACTGCGACAACCGTCCAACTTCTTTCCTCTCCTCCCAAATTACCGACATCTCGTCCCCTCCGTCCTCCCTGCGATCGAAACCACGAGGAAACAACCGCAATTCCAGTCAGCCTGAGGGTGCCTTTGTGACAAGGCTCTCTTGGTCGCCTTGGTCTCCCCAATGCCTACCGAAGTTGACGCCGACTGTCGCTTCCAATGCTCTGGGCTGTCTAACCCTTAGTTAGACTGGCCCACGATCTCATCTTACGAATGTAGCCCTTCGCAAAGATCTTTTACCACCACTACAAATACCGCACCGCGGTCCATCAACCATGGATCGCGCTAGAAAACGTGAGGAGCTCCAAAACCCAATGAGAAGGGAAGGCGGGGTTACGAGTCGACGCAAAAAAAGAGAAGAAGAAGAAAAAGAAGAAGAAGAAAAGGATACAACGTGCGCTGACCCTTGTGTGGAACAACAGGTGAATTGCGCTCCTTGAACGAGCGCGCATGGGCCGGCGAGACTGGTGAGTACCTCGTCGTCATCCGTTTCTGGCGTGCTGCTGCACTGGTCGCTGATATATCTTGGGGCGCTGGCGTGGTGTAGATCTTTTTCAGGTCAGCAAGTCTCTCGACTCGAAATTGGCCAAGCACACTGCCTTTATCAAGCGACTGCGCACAGCCGTCACCGCCGCCACTCTGCCCACCTTCATCCAGGAGATTCGAACCCTTAGCCTGCATAGATACCTGTCCGAGATCATTTCCGCTTGTTACGAGGGTCTCACCAAGCTCAAGGCCACCGGAGGAGATGTCGAGGCCGGAGTAGAAATTGTCAGTGCTCTGCACCAGCGCTTCGGCCCGGAGGAGTTCACCATGCAGCTTGGCTGGCAGCTGGGCCGGGGCATTGCCACGCTGGACAAGAGCTACCTCAAAAGCCTGCCGCCCGATGTTCGTGAGAAGGAGGAGAAGCAGCGGCCTATCCGGCAGAAGGCCCTTCTGCGGGTCATCACCGAGTTGTGGCTGGTCGGCGCCCTCCGGACTCTCGAAGACGTGATCCCTGATGATACCGTCAAGGCAGCCTCTACCAAGGCCCCGGAGCTCAAGATCCGTAGCAGCAAGGGCGGGGGTGCCGAGCCCTTCCCCTTGGAAGTCTTGAAGGATCTGTTGGGCCATGATCGCGATCATGCCAATCTCCCTCTGCTTGTCACTTTTGTCAAGACCTTTAGCTGGGACATTTTGGGCGTCGGAAGGGCTGCTGGTACCGAGGGCCGACGTGCTATAGATGACGAGGGCGCCGGCAAGTCTGCTGAAGGCTCTGCAGAGCAAGAGGAAGGCGATGCGCCCACCGACGACCCGTCTCTGATTGCACCTGAAATACAGGAGCGGTTCAGAAACATCCTCAAGCGGTACTTTGAGGATGTCAAGGCGCATCTTGTTCGCGATCAAAAAGCCATCTTCAGCCAGTCTCGCCGGAACGCGGAGGCGTATGTCAAGTCCGGAGAGGTTTTCGAAGACCGCCAGGCAAATTTTGAGAAGCAGTGCAAAGCCCAAGAGCGGCTGGTCGCCAACGCGCAGATTCTTGCCGACGCTTTGGGACTTGATATGCCGGAGCTCAAGGACGGCGATGGCTCAAACGCAACGACCAACGGATCAATTGGTATCGTCAAGGCCGGCGAATACCTGCGAGGACAGGGCGATGGGGCCGGTATCTGGCAGGACGAAGAGGAACGCCGTTTCTACGAAAACCTCGCCGACCTGAAAGGCAAAGTACCGGGAATTCTCCTGGAGGACGGCAAGAAAAAGAAAGTGGAAAATGATGAACAGGTCGGCAAAAAGACCGAACCTGCAGAGAACGGCGAGGTCTCGAAGCCTGTCGATACTTCCCTGGACGACCAGTCAACTGCAATTGCAAACAAGACCATCGGTGCCCAGGTTGATGCCATCATCCTGCGTCTCCCAGAACTTACCCACAAGGAGATCATCGACCAGACCGCCATAGACTTCTGCTTCCTCAACTCCAAAGCGTCCAGAAACCGCCTAATCAAAGCTCTCACGGACGTGCCCAAGAATCGCGGCGATCTCCTGCCATCCTGGGCCAGACTGATTGCTACCCTTGGACAATACATGCCCGATATCCCGAAAGGCGTCATTGAGTACTTGGATGCAGAGTTCCGCAGCCTCCAGGCTCGCAAGAGCAAAGAGTTCCTCGCCCAGGTTCGGATTTCAAACATCCGCTATCTCGCTGAGTTGACAAAGTTTGGAAACGTCCCTGATTACACCGTCTTCCACTGTCTCAAGGTTTGTCTGGATGATTTCTCCAAGATGAACATCCAGATCATCTGCGACCTTCTGGAGAACTGTGGCCGCTACCTCCTCCGCAACCCTGAGACCGCCCCGCGGATGAGCTCTTTTATGGACACTCTTCAGCGGAAGAAGTCTGTGCAACATATCGGGCCGGCCGAGCGGATGCTCATTGAGAACGCCATTTACTATGTCGACCCGCCTGAGAGACCTGCCATTCAGCAGAAAGAACGGACGCCTCTGGAGCTGTTTGTGCGGAAGCTACTCTACGTTGACCTATCCAAACGTACTCTCGATAAGATCGCGAGACAAATCCGTAGGATGCACTGGGAAGAGGCAGAGGTACGTATCATCACACTACTTGCAAAGGTACTGTGTTAACAAAAAGCCTATAGGTTCGACAGGTTCTCGAGAAGGCATTCTCCAAGCCCGGGAAGGTCAAGTACAGCACGATCCACCTGCTCGCGTCCCTGTTGGCGCACCTCTACAGATATCGAACAGATTTCGTCGTCCGCGTAATTGACAATGTCATCGAGTCGATATGCGTTGGTCTGGAGCAAAACGATTTCAAGAATAACCAACGTCGCATCGCGGAGGTCAAGTACCTGGCCGAGATCTACAACTACCGACTCGTGGAGCATGCTGTTATCTTTGATATCATGTATAAAATCATGACATTCGGCCACGGTGGCCCGCCAGCTCCAGGGCGTCTGAACCCCTTTGACCTGCCTGACGACTTCTTCCGTATTCGCCTCATCTACTTCATCCTCGAGGCCTCTGGCGTTTATTTCAACAAGGGCGCTGCAGGCAAGAAGCTCGACTACTTTCTTTCGTTCTTCCAGGTCAGTAACACATTCCAAACGGTACTGAGTGGACTCGACGTCGCTGACATTTGACCAGTACTACATCTTCACCAAGAATCCTTTGCCGATGGACATCGAGTTCCTTGTCCACGATGTCTATACAGGTACTAGGCCTCAGTGGAAACTTGCGTCCAACCTTGAGGAGGCCAGCAAGGCATTCCAACTGGTGCTCGCTCAGGACAGAAAAGCTGCCGGTCTGGACGAACCGGAGCCTGAAGATCAAGACGATGAGCCAAGCGGGCCCTCGACCGAGGACGAACTGGCAGATGCCGACGCCGATGCTGATGCCGATGACAGTGGTGCATCTGATGATGGAGAAGGCGCCGATGATGACGGCGAGGACGATGAGCGGCAGTCCTCATCAGGCGAATCAGATGACGAGGCCATCATTGTCACTCGACAAGAAGAAGAGTTCGACCCAGAGCTGGACGCCGAGTTTGAGCGGGAGTACGCCAAGATGATGTCTGAGAGCTTAGAGTCCCGGAAACTCGAGCGCCGTACCGTATTCGATGTCGCGCTGCCCGTTCGATCGAGACCACGTGAGCCCGTCGCAACAGCCGATCAAGCTGATGGCAGCGTCGAGGCCCCGACTCCCAAGATGGCTTTCTCAGTGCTTACCAAGAAGGGCAACAAGCAGCAGGTGAGTGTCTAATTGTTTCCCTCGTATGGGAACGATACCTAACTGGTTGTAGACTCGGACGCTTGAACTCCCCACCGACTCCCAGTTTGCGGTTGCTATGAGAAACCAGCAACAGGCGGAGCGTGAGGAGCAGCAGAGGATCAAAAACCTTGTTCTAAACCTGGACCTTCGCGAAAATGATGAGCAAGACGGTGAGCGTTTTACACTTCTCTGGTAATGTCGATTCACTATGAAGTCTAACCAACTATCGTTTCGTAGATCACGAGAGCAAGCCGATATCGCACCATCACAATCACCGGCTCGAAAAACCCAACAAAGGCCAGGCTCAACGTGGGAGAAAACTTCAGTTCGAAGACTTTGAGTGGTACGAAACTCCATTCCATGCAAACAAGTCCGGCGATAATCCTGGCAGGGTTGAGGGTCGACGGTTGCCAAAAAGACTGTCAGAACCAGAGCGAAGACAGGATTATCTGAATGTGGATACCGACTCGCAAGGAGACACGAGCGATCTTGCCATGTCTCGTCCACATCCACGATTACTCCGTCGCCCTCGACGAAATCCAGGCTATCGATCGCGATGAGATTTCTAATCTCGGGCTGTTTCCTCCCTGCAGCCGCAAATGGACGAGGACGTTTGCTGACATACAAGGGCTACGGCATCTACTATAGGACTTGATAAAGGAGTAACCACAGTCGGATCGATCCGGCGAATGATTGAGGAAAAAAAGCTTTCGCTGGCAACTCATGCGTTCAGCTGCCTTTTACAGCTGCGCGATGCCCACCATATGCGTCAACCGCGTTCCCAAGCCGTCATCGGAACAGCATAAACCACCAAGCTGTGCGTGCTACTCTGCCCTAACAGAGTTAGCACGACGGCGTCAAGGAAAGGACGAAGGACTGCTCAGTCCAATGGCAGAGCACGCTCTGGGCAGAACATGCACCAAAGACTTGCAAGCATCCTCACCCCAGGTCTAGTAATGCCGAGATCGTCCAGTGCATGCAGGTTCCCGTTGTGCAGTCCGCACAGACGTCACAGGCAGTGCATTGAACCTCTTTGAATGCTGGCACTTGGTGGCAAGAAAGGATTGAGAGGCCGTGTTCAGACAAGACTTTGAGGTCTTGCATGGGGAACATGGATGGGAAATAGTTAGGACCCTGCTCTCTTCACGCCACTGAAACTGTGTGGAAGCATGGCACACCGGTATGGTTTGACATTCTTTTTCTCGACGACTGATTTTGGCAGATCTCTGCCGGTGCTTCTATGGGAGGTGGCTCCAGCTGCCTGATGCTCACCTCCCATGAGGATGACCGAGGCAGATAGAGGTAGTGCAAGAATTTGAGCCCATCCTTTGACAATCGTTTCCGTTCAATGTTCCCTGCATGGTCGACTCAACTCAACATAGGCCTTCTTAGGCGCCCCTCTTGCATCCTTCACGGCTCGGGACAGCGTCAGAGTGCAGAGACATAGGTTGTCTGTCCTGTACCAATGTCGGGGGGGGGGGGGGCTACACCTACATGTCGTGATCCACCCTAGCCAGCTGGCCCGCGCCGGTCCAGCATTGCTGCCAATAATGAGCGTCCATCGTGAGGTATAGCTTGGTGAGGATGGATGATGCCGAGTAGGAGAAGATCAGTCATCACGAAGGTATTCTACTTTTCGAGACGACTCGACCCACGAATAATTACCAGCGCGCCTAGTCTTAGCCTCCACATCGCTCTCTTCATTTTCATTTCACGTACCGCAACATACTAAACAACAAGTCCCTGACTGCAACGCTGCGGTCCAATTCCCCCCCCCCCCTTCCCGTCGTCTTGCAGAAGGTTAAAAAAGAAAAATCAGCAGCGCCCGGTCATGGCTTGGCTTGCATGGTGATGCATAAGGCTTAGCACTACTACCCGTCAGGTGTGGACGGGTTTCCGACGGGTGCATACTTACTTAAGTACTTAGGTTGTGCATCGGGGGTTACGTTGCTTCCACCCTCCTAACACCAAGGCATTTGTGGAAAAGCAGCCCCCTGTTGACGACGGCATTGGTAACTCTGCAAGTCTTGTTTTGTGGAGGAGAGGGACTAAAGGTGTGGTAAGACAGGATTATATAGCATCGGCGACGTGCTGGGCTCTAACTTGTCGTCGTGGGACGGATCGGGGGGGGGGGGTTTCTAAGACCTTGGCCGGCACAGAATATACACGTGGGAGAAAGGGGAGGGCAACACGACATTTGCGACATCCGCCGTCCGATCTGCTTGTGTGCCTCTTTCTTTTTTCTTTTCGTCGGCATTCTTCCCTTTGCTCTTCTTCTTTCTTGTCCTTTGGGGGATGTTGAACACAAGACTTGACTTGACCACTGTTGAACCAGGGACTTTATTTTGTAGGGCGGGTCGTTGTGCTTAAAAATTGTTCTTCCTATTTATTCCAACCATGCTCGAAAAGGAATCACATAAGGGTAAGGTAAGTCCTTCAGCCCTCCTCCTTAGCTGCACCGCATTTTTAAGGGGAAAAACAACAGTTGATATCCCCTCTCGAGCTTGAAGTTATCGAAATCGGCTAAATCGGCTTCTTCAGATCTCTCTTTTTTCTGTTTTGCTGACCACCACGTAATCATAACTGCCGCGCTCGCCCACGCTGGCATTGTGGAACCTGCGTTCCAAACCAAGTTCAATACTGGGCGATCCTATTTGTTTTTTTTTTTTTTTTTCCTTTGTCAAGTACAGGACATACTTCAAAAAAAGTGGAATCAGATCGGCATTGGGCCAGCGCCAGCCATGTTGGGCGACCCAGGGGCCGCCGACAAAGGGACAAAAGTTGCAGCAGGGCGCTTCTTTGCTACTGTATGGTGTGCGCGCCCGGGTTTTCTTTTGGCAACACGAGGTATGGGTTCGGGGGCCCACCGAGGTGCAGCTCACACACCCACTACGTACAAGGCCGTCTTGATTCTGTACCACGAGAAATCCTTCGAGACACACATGCAGCCGCCGCCTCCCCGAGGTTCTCTACTACTACTCTCTCTCTCTGTCTCTCTCTCTCTCTCTCTCCATCCAAGTTTTCTCCTTGTGCTGGGGGGGGGGGGGGGGTTGTTTCTCGGTTACTCGACGGCCAGTGCCACTTTGGTTGGACCATTAAGCGAGTGCGGGCTTGAGGTAGGAGGCTGGATGGATCTTTGGTTCTCGATGGGACGAACAGAAAGAAGAAGAGAGCGCCACGGAGGGAGGGAGACAGGTGGACGTCTCGAAGTGGACCCGGGAGAATGATACTTGATGATAATCGACTAGCAAGATAAATGGAACCAGGGGGAAGCAGTGAGTATGCACTGACAGGGGAGAGAGAGCAAAGACAAGGCAGGGGGGTGGACAGATTTTCAAAGATGGTGGGGGGGGGTGATGGCTGCTGCTGGGGATTGGGAAGATTGGGGGGGCAGTGGTAAAAGCGTCAGGAAGTGGGTATGTACCATGGTACTGCATACATTAGCACTATGTAGTAAAACAGAAAGAAAAGAAAAGGAAGAAAAGAAAGTAGAAGACCAACCATAAAAAGACAAAATGGGTACTAGAGTACATTGGGTAATCAAGGAGAGTTTCCGTGGGGGCGCGCCGAGGGAGGAGAAAGGAGACATATGTCACATTTCCCGCCCGCTTTTGCAAGGAACCTCATATTTCCGTGGAGGGTGCGAGGTCCGGCAGGGGAAAAAGGAAAAGAGTGGGCTTCCAACCGGGGGTGGGGGGAAGAGGGGGGGTTGCCATCCAGGGGAAAATTGAACTTTTACGGCAGACTACGATAAGGAAAGGGGAACTTGAGGGGCCACGAGAAACAAGAACGAGGAGGAAAGAGAAGAAGGAGAGGGGGGAAGGTATGCGTGTAAGCCTTGGAGACGAGAACAGACTAGGCACTGGAGGTTTTCTTCTGGTGGTGAGAGAGAGAGAGAGAGAGAGAGAGAGAGAAAGAGAAAGAGAGAGAACATGCAACTAGCCACTAGTTTCCCCCATGAAGACGTATATTGATGCTCCACAGGACGATGAATGGGTGTCGAGGACGGGTTGGTCGACCCACCCCACCGTCTTGGTCCCTTCTTTCCCTTTTTACCCCATCCAACGCATTGTGGTCCATGTCAAGTGACCTGGCATGGTGTGAGGACGCAGAAGCGCAGTGACGTCTTTCTGGCCGAGTGCAGACAGCCTTGGTAGGGGTATGGGATGTGTCTCTTTGAAGAGAAAGTCGCGAGCGTTGAGCGAGGTTGATGATCGAGATGATGGGGCGAAGCTGGCATGTGTTTTTTCACGACGACCTCGGGATGGCCAGCTATCATCGTACCACCTGCTGCTGCTTCCTGCTGCTTGCTGCTCCTCATAGCAACCATCTCTTTTGTCTCATGATGTCAATCAAGGCCTTCTTTTTTTTTCTTTGCTGCGATAGGACCGTTGCAATCAAGTTCACGGCTCCCCCCCCCATAATAATAACTTGATTCTCCCGGCCGGCCTGCCACTTTGTTGATTGCTATCTCCTTCGGTGCCCTCGGCCTGCCGTGCGATAAAATATCCTCGCTCGACGGGCCACTTTCGACGGTATTCAGGAGTCCTTCCGACACAAAAAAGCAGGTCCCTCAAACACGAAAGGAGAGCAAACGATGGCCCAGACCTCCGCCAATTATCAACGTTCCACAATGGTCTAGTGTGCTTTCGTACACGGTGACGACCAGCCTTTTAGGAGGCCCGGGAGAAGGAGGAGGAACATTTCTTCTCAAAAGTGCCAAGAAGGACAACCAAACACTCACACACACACACACACACACACACACACACACACACACACACACACGCACACGTACGCACACCTCTTTAGGGCGTCGATAGTGATTAAGAAGAATGCAACACCTTGCCACCCCTCATCCATACTCTGTCAAGTTTTGGAAGCAGCTTATATGGAGAAGTGAGCCGGAAAACTTGCCAGCAGCCCTTCTTAGAAATCTGGGGTGTGGAGCGCGTCGGCAGTCGGCCGTTGTGAAGCCGACCTTTCTCTTCGAGTTCAGTTTCAGCTTTGCACCTTGGCCGACCTTCCTAAATGGTCCAAAAACCTGCTGCTTGCTGCTGCTGCCCGTCATTGCGCCTTGCATCCCCAAGGATGTGCGCGAGCGGCGGCAAAGAGGAGGACAGAAAAAGGAAAAGAAGAAGAAGAAGAAAAAACAGGCTATGAAAATGAATAAAGTTGTTGTATAAGCCCGTGTAGGTATTGCTCCGAAGGTTAAAATTGTTGATATCGGGAGAGGCACAAACGCACGGAGTAATTAATTCGTATCGTATTATTATTATCTGGAAACGACATAAACTGGTTAGGTTTAGAGTTATGTTATGTATAATTGATCTTTGTTATGAACGTCCTAACTCGAAACAGCCGCATCGCCGACTCCCTGATAAGAGGGAGCAGAAAGACAGGAGAAAGGAGAGTGCGGGCCAATAGGATCAAAAGTAGGATGGGCCAATGTAAGAGATTGCTTTCTGAGAAATTATGGAACCCTGGAGGATAAGGAACTCGTCAACGAAGAGAGCAGAACCAGCGAACAGAACTCTTCATTTGAAGGAAACATTTGTGATGAGTCTTCTGTCTTATACACGGCCAAGGCTGAATAGAAGCCTTTTTTCTTCCTTCTTTCCGCTTGGGGCTCGGCGCTGGGATCGGCCCTCCGAGACGATCTCAGATCACCTAGGCACGACATGGACCCTGTGGCGATCCCCCAGGAATCTCGCGCCCAGGCCCTGATCTACCGCTAAGGAGGGATCTGCCGGCACTGGCAGATGCAAATCACCGGGACTGTCAAAAGGGGTTTAGAGGGGCCAAGCCCACCCGCCCCCCTCTTCCCTGGAGGGGCCTGGGATGTGTGTACCGAGGAAGCGAAGCCTATAACTCGATCATATAGCACATAGCGCTACATGTGAAATACTTGCAAGGCCGCGAAGAAATGGCCCAGCAGAATAGAGAGAGAGAGGGAGAGAGAGAGAGAGAAAGCGGGAAACAACGGCACAACTTTATCTTTACTTTTCAAACCCCAATTGTGGATGACGGCCGCTTCGTAGACGAGAAGGAGGAGGAGGAGACAAGACCTGGAATTCGTCATCAAGCTGCGCGTCACCTTGGGCCGGTGGACACTCGTACGACAAGACATACTGTGCGGGAAATTCACATATGGAAGGAAGGCATCGGGGTTGGGCTGGGCAGAGCCACAGGCATGGCCAAAGACGGCAACCAAGGTGGCCCTTTCACCTCGAGCGGGCACTGTGGCCCGGGCAGAGTCCTCGTCATCTCGCATGTCGCTACCTGAAGGCATACGCGTTTGTCCACGACGGCTTTGCAGAGGAGACGAGATGCGCTGTAAGAGCTTAAAAAATAAGCTTGAATGAGAGTTATTCAAATAGAGCACAGACTGTCCAATTGACCCTTGAATTAGAAATGTTGTTGTTGTTGTAGTTGCGTGAGAGCCTTGTGTCGATCTTGTTTGGATCCTTCTGCTCCAGACTTTCTTGGAAAGATATCATTCATTGCCAGGGACATGGCTTCACAAAGCAGTTCTCCGAATTGTCCCGATCACCATTCCCTTCTCTGTCCTCTCTCCTTTCCGTTCTCATTCTCGTCACCAGGAACACACTCCACACGATGGACGTACGGTTTGTTGTGAAGGGCCTTTCTTTGTTTTATTCATCGACTGCAAGATTATTTCAATTTGGGAAGAAGAACGAATGATGGACATACTTGGTGGCATTCTTCCTTCTTGTCATTCTCGGATGCTTCACTACAGTACTATTTGTTTTCCAGCTAAGAACAAAAGGCACGCTCGAAATGTTCCGGAACAAGCAAGCGCAGAAATCCGAAAGATTCCCGCACAGTCAACAGCACACCGCCACCTTATACCACCATCAGAACTCGGTTTTAGCCCCAATCTCACACTCAATTGATTGGACCATCGCACATTGGCCACATTTTCACAAGAGATAACGCAGGGGGAAAAGGGTAGTTGCAGCGAAGAAATCAGTTTATTGCCTCCATACACATTTTGCGCCGTATCGGTCTGAACAAGGTATACCGAAACAGAAAAAAACCTCCTCTCCTTCTCTCCAGAAAATCATCACAGCAAGCCACCCAGGTTTGGTTTGTTTGAACAAACAAAACAAAAGAACCAAAGACACACAAAAAGCCAACCGGCTGAAGAAACGCCCATGAACCTCTCTCAGGTTTGTTCATCCGTTCAAGACACATACATCCTTCATGCGTCATAGAGACCACAGTTATGTCTCTTTCTCTCTCTCACTCAGAGACAACGACAACAACAAAAACAAAACAGGTTGTTCATATATATATGTATATAAGTAGAAACCAAGAAGAAAAAAAGACTGCATCACCCCATGTTCGTTCAAGACTTGAGCGACGCAATGGTCCTGCTGAGCTCACACTTGAGCCAGGTGCCCAGGGCCGAATAGATGTCGTTCACCTCACCGGTGGCGAGCTCATCCCTGCCGTGGATGCTGAGGAGCTCGATGAGGTTCCCGGCCTTCTTGATCTCGGAGAGGAGCAGCTGCTTCTGCAGGGCCTGCTGGGCAGACTCGTCGTCGACGCTGAAGGCCCCGACGGAGAACTGCATCGGGGTGACGACGAACTGGCTGGCCTGGTGGGCTGTGCCGGAGACGATGACAGGGGAGCCAGGCTGGACAAAGGCCATGGAGGGGCTGGAGGAGGCGCTCAGGGGCGGGGTGGTCTGCTGGTGGTGGTGGTGGTGCAGGCTGTGGCCGCCGCCGCCGCCGAGGGAGGCGAAGTAGTCCCAGGGGGTGGTGGGCTTGGTGCAGCCGGCGGCGAGCTGGTACCACATGAGGATCTTGGAGGTGATGGAGGCATACAGCATGGCCATGTGGGGGGACTTTGAGCACGAGCACTTGAGGAGCTGGTGCATGTTGTGCACGGCCTGCTTGTTGCGGTTGAGCACCTTGTCCATGGTCTGGACCAGGGGCTCGCCCTTGGCCAGGGACAGGCCGCCCTCCTGGCGGGTGCTGAGGGTCTCGAGGGTTGCGTACGCCAGCCTGTGGCAGTTGTGGGGGTCTGCCGTCGTGGTCTGTGCCGCTGCCGCCGCAGCCATCAGGTTGGCGTCTGGGAGGCCGTGGTAGGCGTCGAGAGAGGAGGCGCGGGAGGACGAGGTCAGGGACGGGGTAGCCGGCTCGACGTCTGAGCTCGAGGGCGGCGTGTGCATCAGCTCGTCGGGGTGCACCCACTCGGCAAAGCTCTGGAAGTCGGACGAGGGGAATGTCAGGTCGAGCGGGTCGACGGTGCCTCGTGGGTCCGGCCCCATGGTGGCGGCTGTGGGGCTGTCCGAGAAGGAGAAGGGGTCCTCGAAGGTGTCCATGGTGGTTGGCGACCGGAGGAAGAGGTCGTGGTGGCCTGGGTAGACGCTGGTCATGGCCATGAGGCTGTCCTCGAGCCCAAAGTTGTTGGACACGGGCGTGGGCTCGTACTTGATTGGTCTTGGCGGCCCAGAGAGGTGGCGGAAGTCAGGGCAGCAGGACATGCTGTTGCTGTGGCTGTGGCTTTGCTGCGGTTGCTGCTGCTGCTGCTGCTGCTGCTGGTGCTGCTGCTGTTGTGTGGTCCCTTGGGCCAATGGTCGGGGCATTGTCTCGGCTGCGACGCTGGTGTCGACGGGAGGCTTCTTTCGTGGCGCCTTTCCGAATTTTCTCGACAGTCCGTACACGCAGTTGAGACCGCCCGCAACACATCGGCCGCAGCGAGGCTGGGTCTTGTCACAGCGCACCTTGGCGGCACCGCAGGCATCGCACGAAGAACGGAGCTTGGGTGGCCTCCGTGGTGTGCCCCTCGCGTTTGTCGCGGGCTGCTGCACAGTGGGCGTATGGCTGAGAGATGGGGCCATCGTGACAGGTGGTGGCGTTGCTGATGAGGATGAAAAGGCACCAGGAGATGTGGGCAAGGGCATGACAACGAAGAAGGATGGTCTCCAGAAGACAACAGGAGGAGAGAGGGTAGGGGGAGAGAAGAGAGAGAGAGAGAGAGAGGTTGATATGTTGTCAAGTGAGGGTAGTGGTAGTGGTGTTTGTTGGTGTTGTGATTATCTTTCTCGAGAAGAGAATCAATATATTCCTGATGAAAGGAAGAAGAACATATCTGGAGATCTTTCTCGAAGTGATCGAGAGAGACGACGGCTGGCTTGATACTTGTATCACTCCAAGTGTCATGCCACAACAAGGAAAAGGGAAACCTGAGAGCGTCTTCGGCCGAAGATCTCCTCCTACGGCACGGAGCTTCCTCTCGAGAAGGGGAAGTGGACGGGTTGCAGTGCAAGGGGCTGAGAGTAAGTTACCCCACGCGGTGGTGGCCACCCACACCCACGTTCATCCACCATGGCATGCATGAGCTGTCACTTTCGTTCTGGAGACAAACCTAGAGTGGACTGGACCGGACTGGACTGGGTTTGGTCCTCTCGGGCCGGAGTCGAGAGAAGAGAGAGGGGGGGAGAGAGAGAGAGAGAGAGAGAGCGTGAAAGAGAGACAGACAGACAGATGTCACTCGACCTGAGTGTGGAGTTGTACTTTGGACGACTGAATAGCGCACAGGGGAGGGGGAGGCAAAGAAAGTGGGAAGGGTGGTGGGGGGGGGAAAGGGGGGTCTTGTCCAGGTAAGAACATGTATATACGGTATTGTATGTACAGTTTAACCATATCTTGTGTACCATTCCAAGTCCACAAGCTATATGTCGGGTCTGACTTGATCCAAGGACCTGTCTAGGTTGCAAGGGCAGACGAGGCGTGGGCGTGGACCCTTGGTGCACTCGAACCTGCCCCGTGAGGACTGTTCCGGCGATGTTGTGCATCGTGGTGGATGTGTGGATGGCAGGCCACCCGGACAAAGAAGGGGTTGGATGTTCACCTCGAGGCGTAGAGCCATAACGTCCTTCCCAGACCAGTTACAGGAGGCAAAAGGTAGAACGAACCACGTTCAGCCTGGCCCATCCCTCTCAGTCTCCTCAGTGTCTCTCCCGCTCTCTCTCTCTTTCCCTCGAGGAGATGATCAGGTTACATCCAAGCCTCGCCTTCAAACCCCGGCTGAGTGTCAGTCTGTACTCACAGCGCTTCCACGCCTGAGGCCCGAGTGTGTTCGCCAACAGGAGGGAAGGGGGGAGGGGGAGGGGACGAGCGCAACAAGGGAGGGTACGCCACGCCCCGAGGGAAGGTGGATAAAGTTGCCACGAGCCTGTCGGTATCTGCCCATGTGGGTGTGTAACTCTCGCGTTTGTGCTGGCAGCGTCTCGCCTCCGCGGGACAGACATTGCGGCCTGGCACGCGGTAAGGTGGATGTCGGGGCGGGTTGAGGACTCCAGCCCCAAGCGCAGCTCATGCTGGAGCCCTTTTTCGTCCCATGGTAGCAGCCGTTGTGGCTCGCCATCCCCCACGGGCGCTGGTCTCTTCCCTGTTCTGGGTTAAACAGAGCAGTGACATGGTGTTGTGTGTGTGTGTGTGTGTGTCGCACGCTCGCCCTTCTATCATATCTTGCAGGGAAGGAAGGAAGAAAATAAGGACAGGAGGAGGAGGCGAGGAGTGATCAGGTCATTCTGTGGCTCAAGGATATTTCTCCCCCTGATTTGGCCTGTGAGGGTTCGTTTATTATTCTCGATCTGTTCTACAAATAAACGTGATATAAAAGCCGTAAATAGCAACAGAAAATGAAGTCAGGGTTCGGTATGTTCTTCAAAAAAAAAAAAAAAAAGGAGTTGTCGTTGGCAGCTAGACAAGGAGAGACGACGTGAATAGACAGGGTGGGTGGACAGTATGGACGGTCGTTGAGTGTGTAAGGGTTTGGACATCCCGCGTTCGGACGGAGTGGAAAGTGGAAATGCGACTTACTATGATTCTACTATACTCCAGGTTCTGACCCCCTGCCTGCATATAAGATGGGCCTGCAAGATCCAATCGCTTTCGAACGGGTCCACTCTGTTGGACCTCTGTCCGTTATCTGCGTCTCGGAACTGACTGCACTTCAAGGCAGGAGGAAATGCAGCCAATCAACGACGACGGCGGCATGCTGCTCCGTCACTCAAGAACAAGAGGAGAGAGAAACAAGGCCATACCATGATCGATCATGCTCCTGTCTGGCCCGATCTTGCACTGCTGCCACTTATTTCTGTTCGTCAGAGTACATAAGCATCGCTATCATCCAGAGCCAAATGTGCTTTGCGCCATAATACCTGCTCGGGCGTCCGACCGGGGCGGGGAAGAATGCAGTAAGAAATCTCCCAGTGTCACGACGCTGCACGGAGATGAAGACTGGACTATGTAAAGCAGAGGCGTAGTCAGGTACATGGGATGAGTAGATAGAGAGATGGATGTGGCCTTGGCAGGTTATCAGTACCTGGGGCCACGTCGCGTGTGGACATGACGAACCAGCTCGCGCCTCAGGAGGGATGCTACGCTGCGGGCCAGCCTCGTACTGCAAGTTACAGCGAGCGCCTACTCCAGCCAGCCGTTAAAGGAGGTGGGGGGGAGGGGGAGGGGGGGAAGGGGCCTGGATTGTCGAGAACTCGGTACTTGGTCACTCATACCTGTCTGTTTGTCTGTCATCTTTCTTAAAACTGCTTGGGCTGATTGTGATACACAACCCCCCCCCCTGCGCTCCGACACCCGATCAAGCTGCGGGTGTGTTGTTATAGTTGGAATGGAATATAATATCAGATAAGTCACCTTATGATTGCACTAGACTTCGAAAACAGGTCATAGTACAATTAGCCCAGAGGGTGCTACCACCTGATGACGACCAGAAGAGAGAGGGAGAGAGATGGGCTGCTAGGCCCGTGTTCTCTCCGAAAGTATCTCCAGAGGGTCTCCATAAAGCAGTATCATGGTATCCACTGATCCACTGATCCACCTAGAGCACCCACATAGGCTCGGCTCTGTAGGTAGTAAGCGCCTCTTGAACATTTTCAAAGGTATCCTTGTGGTGCCGCGTCTCCTCCCTCAAAAACGAGCAACGACACGATCCTCGTCAAGGTATCGAGAATGGCTAGTATAATCCTTGCAGTCGATCATTACATGCCAGGTACCGCAGTACATGCAGAACCCCCCCTCTGGCAGACCCCCAGCTCTTTTAACCCATCCTGGCTTCCACCTGCAGCTGCTCGACGTGCATGTGAGCTAGATCCTTGAAGGGAAGCTGACAGCCTCAACACCCCGTCGACCAGTGCAGAATAGGTAAGAGACAAATTGTGGTAGTGCCGGTGGCAGCACCCGTCAGCCCGAGCCTTGAGACCAGCCCCCCTTCCTGCCTCTCCCACTTTCTCTCTCTCTTTCTCTCTCTCTCTCTCTCTTCCTTCATTGTCTGTCCCTCCGTCACCCGGCGCCTCGAGGCCGTCAGGTGAGAGGAAAAGAGGACAGGGAGTTTGGAAAAGGGAGGGGGGGACGACATGTACCCTGCAGTAATCCCAGAACGCTGCACACGTCTCAGCGCTCCTCCTCAATGCCGATCGTGGCTCTGCATCGTTGTCAGCTCGACCCTGAGGGCGCCCAGCCGCACGTTCTGGAAACAATCAGGCGTCAACACGGGCTGAGCCCTGAGCCCCAGCATTGATTGATATGTATGATGATCCCCTGATTACCACCCCCTTCTGTTTCGTCCTCCCAGCCCTTATCCATCTCTCTCCTCCAAAGCCAGCCGACATGCGCCTGGCTGGTCAGCCTTTTGAAGCGCCTTCGCCCAAAACCGCACCTTTGTCTCTTTCTGGACAAGGTCGTCCGTCCCCCACCGTCCACCATAATACTGCCTCTTCCTTGTTGGAGCGAAACGGCGGACTTTTATCGTGGCGGGAAAAGACTGCCGACCATCGGGATGTGGCTCGTCCGATACCTGTACAAGCCAGTGACAACTGTCTGAGCACGTTAGACGGCCTTTTGCCCTGGCAGAACTAGGTACTATACGGGTATACACTTATTATATTTGATCCATGATCTCCGTTGCAGATAACCTTACATGGGTTCTCCACAAATAAAAGGGCCCGCATTTTCTGTCTACAACCTCCGCCGTGACGCCGTTACTACTGATAGTATAGCGAGAATAATGGATAATCAACAGCGATTGGCTACTCTCTGGACAGTGGGAAGAAGTCCAGTGTTTTATCTGACCAGTTGACGTCAGATTTCCCTTCATGAGCACTGTGCAATGGAGAGGAAATACCAGAGCTTCATCAGGTCTGTTTTTTTCCCCCTCTCTTTTACTTTTCTTGTTTATTATTCTTCTCTCTTTAGCCGAGTCCAGTACTATTTCCTTTTTCTTTACATGTACATATATATATATATAACCAATTACAAAAAAACACCCCAGCAGTCCATAATTGTATTCATATGAAACAAGTTTATAACAAACGACGGCTATCAACCGGCCGAGTCGGTCTATACTAGTGGCCCCGGGTTTCGAAGCTGAGCAAAGGCCCCGACGTCTCATGAGTGAGGGCTTCAACCACCTGCCCACCTGGTTCTAACTGAGCTCGTGAGCTCGGGACGTCATGACCTTCAGGCAGGGCAGTTGCCCAGCTCGCCTCATGGCTTCTCCCAGTGCGGTTCGCGCCGCGAAGGGGGCGGACAAGGTGTACTTGCGTTTCCCGTCCGCCATCGGCCACGTGGGCGTTTGTTGTTCCTGACTCTGCATCATCTCCTGCGAGCTGAGACTCTCTGCACTCCCTCTTGGGGGAGCATGCGTCGGAGTTTCCTCTAATTCCAAAAGCCGGCCACCATATTCGGTGTTACATAGTGTGGCATGTTCGTGACAGTTCATGAGAAAAAAAGTCTCTTGAGAATGTCAGACCACTCGTAATCACAATCACATCTGACCACTTGAAAGTCACATGAATAGCAGTACCTGTTTACATTGTAACACTATTATCCATCTTGCTATGTGTCAGTAAAGTCTCAGAACCTTGGCAGCGTGCAAGAATTATATTGCTGAATGTACGTCATGGTCAAACTTCTTATCCAGACGGACGAACCAAGTCTCAATGGAGTCTTCTTCATCTTTCTCCGCGGGTCTTTCGGTTGTACGACGTAGTATAGTTACAATGTCTCCAGGGGAAAACGGGTCCCGCCAACCTCGGAAGCCGCTTGAGTGGCCAGGACTACTGAAGCTGGATGCACGCACGGCGTGGCTGAGTAGCATGGGCGTTGCCAGCTCCATCGTCACGAGAGATAGAGAGGGAGAGCTGCCGTCCCTGCATAGTCGCCATGTGTTCCGTGTCGAGGTATCCATAATTCCCGCGGGTGCTCGGTGAATGTGTAGCCCTCCAACGGGCCTCTTTTGCATGTTCACACACACTATCTCTCTCTCTCTCTCTTTCCCTCTATACCTTTGCTGCATGCGTGTCTGCCATGCAACCTGCCCACCAAGATGATGGTGGCCGCATATCCACACTACCATCACTCAGTTCAGACTCCCCCCTCCCCGCCTCACCTCTCAGCACACGGGTCCAGCTCGTCTACACGTGGGAAAGATGTGCATGCCAAGGTGACGTTTCTTCTGGGCTATGGAGATAGCTAGCCATGTCCCATGCAGGCGACCGTGGGAACGGTTGTGACCTCCCTCGCGTTCTGCTACCACCTTACCACATAGGTAGGTATTCTATCCATCTTCCAGAGCTATGCCGCATCGGGACTGTGAGGCTTGTTAGCTTTTGTTGGGGCTCTTTCGGAGACGATGACTCTGGATGAAACGGTTGTGTAGGAATATTGGAGATGGAAAAAAGCACTAGAGTGTTGGAATTGTGTAAGAGAAATACATTACTCGCTTGTGGGCATGTAACCCAGACCTAGGTATGCATCAGGATGGTCTGTGGCTTGATTATCACAATATCGCGTTGGAGATAGAGGGGCTATCAGCTTATGACTACAATGAAAAAGAAGGGGCGGAAAAAGGACAATGTTTGCTTCTCCTGTGCAGATCAGTGCAGACAGGTAGAGTGGAGGCTCTTTTGGAACGTTTGGCCAATATTAGACCCGGCACGATACGATTGGAGAGAGATAAAACTACGTACCTACATACTAGATACGGGGTTCCAGCCTCTCCGCGGATGGCGGCCATGTTTTTGCCATGTTTTTAGGTAATTAAACTCAACATGTGTTATATAGTAAAGGTAATATCAAACCACGTGTTTGGAGCGATCTCAGCATGAGAGACCTCGGCCTAGTTCCAACAGCTCAGCAGTGCGTCCCACCTGCTAGACTCGGTACGACTAACCAGCTAGAGCAGCTGAGACCCATGGGGAGAGGGGTGGGAGTGGGAAGGCAACGGCATCTCTCACTTTGGTATGCGGCAATGTTAGCCTTTCTTGCCGGCAGCATCACCGACACCCTTTTGCCGTGTCCATATCGCAAGTACCTACTCTGGGTGGTTTCTCATACCTATGATATGACATGGTTCATCTGGTGTTATAGTATCAGTATGTTGACTATAGTTGATGCTGATACAGCGATACCGTTCAATACGCATTCATCACCCTTATGTAGAGATTTACGTCCAAAAGTACAGCTCCTGCTTACCTCCAACTCAGCCCCCAGAGCCATGTTCAGGGCAAGAAATTATGTCATGGTTACTTTATGTAGGAGAAAAGGTGGGCTGTGTGGGCATCAGACAGGACGCATGACCACAAGCTTCCAAGCATGATTTGAACGGTATTGAGTTTACTGCTTGCAATTTTGTGACTCTTTCTCTTATCTCGCATAGGGACTAATGTACTATGAGAAGAGATGCAGCAAGGCGAAACATATAAGGAAGCTAGCTCGGCACCTCTATGCAAGTCACAGGCTTGAAAGGGGGGGGCAGCGTGTAAATGGGGGTCCACTCCCGATACCTCCCTCCATACCTCCCCCCCGGCCCTTTTTCCCCCCTTGCCCTCCTCCAGCCAGAATGATCTGCCACAATATGTCCACTGTGATCCCCCGTCTTTTGAACGATCTCGGCCTGTTGATATGATCGACGTTGCCGCGTCTGTGAGCGTCATGCCTTTCTAGGAGAAGTCCCATACGGGTCGCCCTGTTCGTGGGGGTCGCAGATGGCCCAAGTGTCTTTCCTGCAAAGAACAGGACGTCACTCGGCCTTTGTCACATTAGTGACGACAGGCTCTCCGGACGTCAGCCACTTGGGCAGTGGAGACAACAGAGGTCAGACGGTTTGCACCGTCGAATATGAGAAACGTCATAATGGCAAAAAAGTAAAATGCGTTCGCAGCCAGTAATGGGGCTTAAGAAGGTGTGCACATCCGATCTTGAGCACTAAAGCACAGTGAAGGCACGCATGGGTATTGTCAAGCCACAGGACTTACTCACTACCTAAGTCATCGGGGAGATAGGGATGATCAGATGATCCGAAGCTTAGGCGGGCGTGCAAATCTTTTGTGCATAGACTAGCGAATGCACAATATCCCCGTACAAATCACCTATAATATGCCAGGTCAATATTATAACTACCATTAGCTACTTGGTATCTTAGCTGTTATCAACGTGCAGATTCTGGCCAGGGTGTTTTTTTTTCCTTCTCTTCTCTTTCTTCCTCCGGTTCGTCTGCATGGAATCAGGTGTGGATTCGTAGCAGCCGAACATCGCATACATATCCTGCCTGCCGATGTCTTCCTTTACACAGCCAACGGTTGTCTCTGAGAAGTCCGAGAGCAACATGTCCTTCTCTTTCGGGTTTAGGCGGGCTTTGCAAGGGCGGCCGACACGGCACATACTACACTGGCTGTCGAGTGAATCTTATTTCTGTGGATCTCGGCGAATCGTATTCTTAGGAAGAGGCACACCGAGATCCCCACGCGCAGGAGGAACAAAGCTTCGAATGCGCTGATCATCAGGAGCCCTTCTCGAAGTCTTTTCGAACTTTGAGGCATCACGCCCGAAGGAATGCAGCCAGGGTCCAACGAAGAGAGAAGCGCGCGCCGATCAATCAACAGGAACGGCCCCACCATGCAACGGCGGACTCATCGTCACATGAAGCGTCGACCTATCATGGGTTTGTAGACATGACGTCTGACTTCGGACCTAGACAGGTTGCAGCAGCGCCATGATGATATGGGCGGAGAAGAGAGACGCCTATCCTGATTCCTGGACTACTGGGATATCCCATGATGATCCTTCGAGAACATTTCGTAGCCGCGCAGTCCAGCTGCAGGCCTTGCTGCAACATCAAACGTCAACACTCTCAACGGCCTCTGCGATCTACGCCATGCCTTTATTTTTGAAATCTAATGGTAATAATGTCTGCATGCTCAGTCTCCATAGATAGTGATCATCGTCCGTATTCTGTGGATGTTTGTGTCCGAAAGGTAGGCGAGTGCGAAATGAGCAAAAGATCGATATGGCAGAGGAGATTTGGGCGGGAGTACCCGTCTGGCTGAAACACTGGACAGATACTCTCCCACCTTCAATCTGGTTCCTCGGTCCGGATCAGTCTCGATCTGGATTGCACAAAAGTTCGTGATAACGTCTACAACATACCAGGAGCAGCTCAAAGCGCCGGTCGATCGATCAATCAATCGTTCGTTCTGTGCGCCCGGAGAGACCAAAGTACTTCTTTCAGATTGCTTTGATGTACGTATCGTAGAACCCTTTTTGGGGTGGGACGCGCCGCTCCGAAAGGAGAGGCCCAAGTGGAACACCAATTTAAACGGTTCGGACGTGGAAAATACGGGGCCTCCTCAGACCGACGATGATTACCTTTAGAGGAAGAGGACCGAAAGCCGTGAACGACCAGAGGGAGCATCGTCTCGAAGATTAGTTTGCTGCCGCGTAATCGAGTCCACCCTTTTTCTCCCTGTCACGGTGGTGGTTTCATTGAGATCCAGACTGTAATTCTACTTGGGGCTCCCTGTCTGGAGCGTTCCCTAGAAGGCTGACCGAAAGCAAGGCGTTGTGGGGCTGCCGGATACGTGTGTGTAGGGAGGAAGATGAGTTACACGATCGCCTCAACACACAAGTTGCTACTACGTTGGTACGAGGAAGTCATTGAAATTTGACTATTCATTTCTCTCTGAGAGAAAGGGAGGAGGGCCTGCGTGAGAGGGAGCTCATGGACCCGACCGTGCTTAATGAAAGGCGGAAAGCTGTCCCTTAATTGCTGGAATCGAGAAAGGGTATGATCTACATGGTAGTGCCGGGCTTCAGCATTTGACATCGATCTACATCTCTTCGACTCATGGTTGGACAGTAAGATATTGTCATTGAGAGTAGCAAAAAGCGACAACGTTTTGAAATCTGGCCGTGTAACAAGAGAAGGTTTCAACATGTAATTGTGAGGGAGGATTGTAATGAAACATAATTAATAAGTAGCAATTCGCAATTACAAGTTGGACGGTCAGCTAAACAATCTTTACGCATCTGTGATTTGTGTACGAAAATCGAATACATTTTCATTTGCAGCCTGATTGTGTTGAACCAATTTGCTTGGGAAGCGAACTTAATTACCTCGATGCATCAGTGCTGAGGTGTAAAGTGGCATCAAGGTACACCTGTCTACTGTCTGCATATTCCACATCAAGTCCAACTATTTAGATTGAACATCAAATGATAGGTTGTAAATCATGCAAACTACTTGCATACCTGGGGAAGACCTCGGGAAGCTTCAGGCCATATTCAGGCACACAGTTCACAAGATGATCAGATCGAAGAGGCTCTGCAAACTTTGACCGAGTCTCGATAATCAGATGATTCCAGATAAAACTGTGTGATCCAATTATCTATACTTTATAGTATTTGCGATATTGTCTTTAGAGTACGTGTTGAATGACCTGTAAGATAATGATCGCATGGTACAGTCGAAACAGGTTTTTTAGAATCCGCGTGCAATATAGGTCCATGAATAGGTTGAACCAAAGGTTTACCTGGCTATACAGTAGTCAGTAGTGATCATGCCGGCCCTTTGTTTTCCAGACCTAAGTGAAGTTGGTAACTCGTCGTTTGCTGAAGGTGGCAGAACTAGAAGAACAGTCAAGTTTTGGCAGTGGTGCTTTTCGACAGTCCTCACCCAGTCACCAGACTCTCTCCATCATTCACAGACTCTGCAACTCTACCATGGAATGAGAATGTTGTAATCCATAATCAAGGATGTTATGCATTTGCCGTCTTTTGCATTCTTTTGCTTTGTGCGATATAGACATTATAACCTTCGGAAACAGGCTGCCAATCTTGTTTTGGAACAACGAGAAATGTGGACTCTCTCCAGCCTTGACCCTGATTATAACAATCTCCCAGACCATTACCACTTCAATATATACTCTCACACAATGCCCTACCCTCAGCAATCCTCACTGCCGCCCCGCAAACCTCCTGCCCAGTGACAAACCCGACAAATCACCATCATAAAACTTCCACTTGGTCTTATAGTCCCGGCTCAGCGTCTCCCCACGTACCAGGGCGCGAAGGAGCTCGATCGGCATCTGATTCGCAGCCAGCACGCGGTCATGAAACGCCTTCTCCCCCATCCTCATCATCGCCATGCCGTCGCCACCGCCGTCCCCTACGACCTCCTGCCGCAGGGCATACAGCTGCATGGCGCCCAGGAAGTAGCCAGCCTGGTACAGGGGGCCATAGTCGCCCGCCAGCGAGCGGCGCACCTCGCCCTCTGCAGTGGCCCTCTCGTGGCCGACCATGTCGACGAGCAGATCGACGCACTCGCGCGACGTCAGCAGGCCCAGGTGGAACCGGATGCTGAAGAGAATGCGCGCACAGCGGTGCATGCGCCAGAACAACGTGCCGACCCTGTCCTCGGGGCTGGCGAAGAAATCCCCCCTGTCCCAGAGGACAAGCTCCCAGTACATGGCCCAGCCCTCCGTGTAGAAGGGCGTGTCGAACAGCCGGCGGTACGGGCGGGAGCGTGCGCCGACAAAGAGCTGGAGGTGGTGGCCCGGGATCATCTCGTGAAAGGCCGTGGCCTTGGACAGGTGCGGGCCGTTGCCGCGCATGCTCATCAGCTTGTCGGCGTGGGCCATGTCCGCCGTCGGGTACGAGACGATGATGCTGGGCCCGCCCAGGAAGAAAGGGTTGACCTTTTGCGCCGCCGCGGTCATCATGAACATGCGCCACGTCTTCTCGGCCAAGGGCGGCACGGTCACGAGGTCGTGCTTCTTGACGTAGGCGGCCGCGGAGTCGATGAGGGACTGGACCAGCTGCGGCTGCTCGCCCGGCTCGACGTAGATGTTCTGCACGTGGCGGAGGGCGGCCTTCCAGTCGTCGCCGAAGCCCAGCTCCGAGGCGGCCTTTTTCATCTCTTTCTCGCACCATTCGTATTTCTGGTTGGCGATGGCGAGAAGCTCCCTGGGCGAGTAGGGGATCATCTCGGCCTCGAGCTCGACCAGCAGGCCCGCCTTCCCGATGGGCTCGCCGATGATCTCGTCCGGGCTGTCGTGCGCCCGCATGCCTGCCAGTCTTGTCGCGATGATGGGCACAAGGGACTGCAGGGCGTCTGTGAGGCGCGAGTAGGGCGCCTGCACCCACCAGTCGAACGAGGGCTTATACCCCTGAAAGAAGCCGTACAGGTCTGCCAGCCGCTCGAGGAGCCCCTCCGTGTTCTTGAGGGCTCGGTAGGCCGCCTCTTTGCTGACCTGCAGCCTCCCAGAGACGATACGAGCCTTGGTCTCGCCCACGACGGCCGTAGCATCGTGCATGACAGCAGCGACGTGCTTGGGTTCTAGGGCGTCAAAGTCACAAGCCTGGCGTGCCTCGCACAGCTCGACGAGTGGCGGTGCAAATGGGAGGAGGGGCGCGGCGTCACTGTCTCGCCTGGCCTCGAGCTTCTCGCGGCGGAGGCTCCTCTGGATGTGGTTCTGCAGCAGGAGATAGTCGACCTGGCCCTCCTGGTCAAGGGTGTCGAACGATGGTGTCGCTGCTGTGAGGGCTGTGAGCTGGTGTGTATAAAACTCAGTGAGGGCCTTGTATCGATGAGGTGAGAAGGTGACGCTCCAGAAGGTCTTCAGGTCCTCCTCGTCGGCTGCGCAACGGTTGATCCGGTCAGGCAGGCTGATATTGTCTTCGGCAGCCGGCTGAGAAGACCCCTGAGAAGCCTGAAGGTGCAAGCGCTGGATAGCAGGCAATTGCACATCCTCCCAGCCTGCATTCCAGATCTCATCATCGTCATCCCAGTTGCGGTCATCGACCTCGCTGGGCAGTGCTTTGAAGCTGCTCTCAGATGTGGCAGACATGATGACTACTGTGGCGAGTCGAACCGAGGGGGAAAATCACGGCGCCGCAAGTAGTTGAATACGAAAAGAGGGCTTCTGGATCTTTCACCAGGGCGGGGAAGATACGATGCACGTTGTGAGGAAAAAAGGTGAATGAGACGTTGGCTTATCAGTCAATCATCGTACAGAGAGAGTGCTTTGTGTCACAAGTATAAGGTCCCACAGCGGCTCCGGCAATCACATGCTGCTGGAACGTAACATGGTAAAATTGGTTGAAATCGCCGAGGATGATCCAGAGACACTCTTGTTGAGAAAACAAGTCAGACTCCCAACAAGTCTCTGTTTCTATCCCCTCAAATAACGGCATGCTAGTATGATTCATCAGACAAAAGTATCTACACAGGATTGCAGGCGGAGTTGAAACTCTCCATAGTAACACACAAGAATACAAGGCGACATGAGCATAAAGACAAGACACACAGGATAATTTAACCAATTGCAAATCGATCAAGCTGAGTAATGTTGCGGTTTTGCTGTATTCGTAGTAATGAAGTGTATGCAGAAACCAAACCTCCTCCATCTTCCAAAGGACACAAAAAGCAAACAAAACAATGGAAAAGACAAACAGTTAAGAGGACGAACAAAATCATCATAAACCACCATAATTTGCCCTCTCTGGTCTGGGGCTATCAGCTTAACTCCGGGCGGGTGCAGGCCTGAACGCCAGGGCAGATTCAGCCCCATAGCCTTTGAAGCCTTCTCTGCTGGCAACTTTACCATGTTGGGTTTTGGCGGTAAATTAGACCAAACAAGCTGCCTATGACATTCTCACTCTTACACTTCGACTCCCAGACTCCCATACAAACCGTAAATACGGGCCTCAGACGAGATTGACTCCGGAACCCCGCTGTATGACGGGCCACCCCCCCCGGGGGGGTTGTAGTGTAAGCCGTCAGCCAGAACCACCAAATGACCACCACTTTGATGACGGGAAGAACAGAAAAGGAAGACAATATTACCTCGCACACCAAGCTCCTCGAAGCACCTCTCTCAACCTCGTCTCTGACGCACTCATCTGCAAGCTCGGCTTAGATCCATCATCAAAAAGTACTTAGGCACAGCCCCATCATGTCTTGTCCAGACTGTTTCTCAGGCCATCAGCACGACGGCACTCCCAAAGGCAAGCTGACCAAGCTGCACGGCCTGGACACGTACGTCGCCGAGCCCGAGGACGGCGTGCAGCCCAAGGGGATCATCGTCATCATCCCTGATGCCTTTGGGATCGAGTTCGTCAACAACAAGCTCCTGGCTGATTCATATGCCAAGAAGGGAGGGTACAGGGTCTATCTGCCCGACTTTATGTCTGGTGAGCGGGGCCGCAAACCCCTCTGTTGGGGAAAACAAAGGAGACGTAAAAAGGTCTTGAGGATTATTACATGTTCTAACATACAGTGCAACGTTCTTTCTTCTCCTCGCAGGCTCTTCCGCTCCAGTGTGGATGATTGATTCCATGAAGGCTCTCCTGAGTCCCGGGAACTACCTTTCCAAGCCGTGAGTGAGATGCAGCCTGTCTCTCTCTCATCCTCATCATCATCATCATCATCATCATCATCATCATCATCATCATCATCTTTATCGCGACGACTAACCAATCCCATCTGGGCACACCCTGCAAAAGATACCATACCTTCTGGGTAGCATACGCCTTCCTCCCCTGGGTCCTCATGAACCGCCCCGGCCGAACTTTCCCCACGGTCAAGAACTTCTTCGAGGCCCTCCGCAGCAGCAGCGAGGGCACCTCTCTCCCCCTCGGCGTGGCTGGCTTCTGCTGGGGCGGCAAACACGCCCTCCTTCTCACCCGTGAGGAGAACTACTCCTCCTCCTCCTCAGGCGAGAGGAAACCGTTGCTGGATGCCGCCTTTGTCGGCCACCCCAGCTTCGTCGACCACCCGCGCGATGCTGAGCTCATCACCGTGCCGACCTCCTTCGCCGTGCCCGAGCGGGACCACCAGATCAAGGTGCCTGCGGTCTCGGACGAGATCGCCCGTATCTTGGAGGGGAAAGGGGGTGAGCTGAAGGTGTACGAGAATTGTGGGCATGGATTCTGCGTCCGGGCCGACTTCTTGGAGGGAGATGTGGCGAGCCAGGCCGCGGCGGCAGAGGACCAGGCCATTGCGTGGTTTGCTTCTCATCTCAGGGGGTCGAGCTCATGATGAAACCTGTCTGGCGTCTTGACATGCGCGTCTCTGGTTTTTTTCTTTTGCTTTTTTGTTGCCCTTTTCTCAGCTCTGTCTCTCTCTCCTTTCTCATATTCTCTCCTCTCACTTGCATGTGGTATGTGGGCTGCTGGTCCCGGTGTACCCGGTAACAGGTAGTGAACTTTTGGCTGTCAAGAAACAATAGAGGCTCGGAAATCACAAAGCACAAGCTGTTTAATGACATTTTGTTCTTCCTACGCCCTGTTTGTTCTCCTAGCCTTCCTTTCAGCTCCGCTTCCTGATTCACAATTTTTACAATGATAGTGTAACAAAGGGGTTAACAAGCATTTCCGTCGGGTAACACAACGGGTTTATAAGGTAACAACACGCAGCAAACCTCTGGACAGTAAACCTGCACGTACAGTACCACCAAACGCGTGATCGATCATGGCCTGTATAAAAATTCTGCATCACCATTATCCTTCCTCAGATTTACACATTATTGTCAAAAAGAAAATCCTAACACCCTCACACAAACCTTGACCTTGGAAACCCGGGACAGACAGACAACAACAATAACAACAGAAACAGGTTTAAAAAAAAACATAAAAAAAAACACAGCGTGACAGACAAAAATGCACGTCCAAAAGAACGCCTCCAGGCCTTTCTTCCACAAGGCCTGCGGCCACACAAAGATCCGCTGCCTCGAGTTCACCGTCTCTGACAAGCCTGCCACTGCTGATGTCCCGCCCGAGCAGGACCTGAGCAAGTGTCTCGAGGTGAGAACGCTCGAGGGGCCCTGCCCTGACTGCTATCCTCTGTACAAGCAGTGCCCCATGTCTGGATTCTACTACAAGGTAGGCTCTACGTCGTCCATGAAGTAGAGAGGACCGTTTGATTTGGTATGCTTTGGCCACATGCAGCCATTTCAGACATCTCACTCTGTTCTCCCCTTCGTCTGTTTCTCCTTCTCTCTCTCTCATATCATACACAAAAGTAGAAGTTTGGCCCTTCTGACCAACCCACCAGGAGATACAGAATGAACTTCACATATTCTTAACCTTCCTTTTTCACGCTCATATAACACTTTGATGCACTTTGTGTCTACAGTAAAAAGTAAGTAGACAGACGCCCTTTCCGTTCCCACCTGTGACCACGCTCCACCCCTTCCCATCTTTGTTGACGGTTTCCCCTCCCATCCACTCCCACTAGGCCAGCCAGCCAGCCAGCCAGACAAGACAAGCTCGCAGGCCGGAACAATCACTTGCACCCCATCTTCACCCTCTATTTCCAAGCCAGCACCTCGCTCTGCAGCGCCCCATACCAAGCATCCTCCGTCTCCGCCCACGTGTCCAGCAACCCCCGAGCCTCATCACACTCCTCCTCCGTATACCCAGCCCGCGACCAAGCCTCCCGGAACGCGTCCCCCCTCGCCAACCTTCCGCCCATTGTATCCCGCAGCCGGCGCCGCCCCTCCACACCAGTCACGACCGTCGCGCCCCCGCCGACCTGCACCTTGTCCCCGTCATCCACATCCCACCCAGCCAGACGAAGATACCGCAGCATATACGCCCCGCACAGCGCCGTGTTGCTGCTGCTGCTGCTGCTGCTATTGCTGCTGCCACTGCTATTGCTGTCGTCATCACTCTCCTTCTTTCCTTTTCCTGCAATGACAGAGAACAGCCTGTCATGGTAACCCCGCCGCAGCTCCTCGGTCAAGGGATGCCACGTGATCGACGCAGCATCGCGCGCAGCAAGAAACCCGCCGCCGCCGCCCTTGAGCACACGACGCACCTCCCGCAGCGCGGCGACCGGCGCGTCCGGCGCGGGCGCGAGGTGGATCAGGGTCTGTGAGGTGAACACGACGTCGAACGTCTCGTCTGGGAAAGGTAGCCCGGCCAGGACATCTGCCTGCAGGAAAGTGACGGCGCCCTCTGGGAGGAGATTGTTGTTGTTGTTGTTGTTGTTGCTGTTGTTGTTGTTGCTGTTGTTGTTGTTGCTGTTGTTGTTGTTGCTGTTGTTGTTGTTGGTGGTGCTGGAGGAAGTAGTAGTAGTAGAAGCAGAAGAAGAAGAAGTAGTAGATGAAGCAGAAGCAGAAGCAGAAGCAGCCAGGGCCCGAGCCGACTCAAGAACAGCGAGACCCGAGTCGACACCCGTCACGCTGCCTCCTCGGGCCGGGCTGATGAGCCCTGCGAGGCCGAGGGTGATGGTTCCGGGCCCGCAGCCCAGGTCGAGGACCTTGTGGTGCGGCTGGATGTGGGGGAGCACGAAGGCGGCGTCGGTGTGGATGGTGCGGGAGGCGTGAGAGACTGTGGTGGCTTTGGAGTAGCCCATTGTGTAGCCTCTGGGGGTGGGGGTCGTGGTCTTGTTGCTGTCAGACGGCGTCGACATGGTGGATGTTGTTGGTGTCTTTTCTTTTTGTGGTGGTGTCTTTTTTTCGGCTCAGTCTGAGGAATGGATTGAATGGAGACTGGTCCAGAGAGGACAAGAGAGAAAGGAAAATTGGCAATAAATACTTGGAAAATTAAACACAGCATAGAAATTCGCCTCTTTGGCCCCGAATCATCAGTCCGGAACTCCGCCGCAGTTCCGGCCCTCCCCCTCGCCTCCCGCGCCGTGCTTGCCCAGCAGCCAAGCCGGAAAGCCATGCCGTCGACACTGCCTGTTGTAACCGTCCTGTGGCAAGACAGACATAGTTCTTAATAATCAGTGTTCACTTGCGCCCCCAACTACAAGGCAAGCCTCTTGTTGCTTGGGCCGGTATTCCATGTCTTTGCCATCTTGGGGGCCCCATACACCGTCGCTGTGAAGAGGGCCATGGAAATAATTGACCTGTGTAACAAGAACGCTACGTTTGCTACCGAGTAGTACGGCTAATTACGTGCGTGGCAGACAGCAGCACGTGAGTCTCGAGGCAAGTCAGGGGTACCAGCAGTTTTGTCAATAATCAGTCAGTCAATCCGTCACGATCCCAAGTGCAGCAGGAATGGAACACAAAAGTGCGCAGGCATTTGTATCAGAATACAGTAATATTGTTATAGCTCAAACGAATAACACGGCCAGTGGAAGTCCTGGCGGTTTCAAGAAGGATGATCTCATGACAATGATCAAGAGGAGTCGAGTAACAACCATAACAACGAACCCGTCCAGATCCGGGAAACAAAAAGTATCATCAAGGTCGACGTCGTGGACGTGCCAGATACTGTTGACCCCCTTATTGATAGATGACAAGGAAAAAAGAAGTAGAGGTGCTCTCCAAGGAAAGAAGCACAAGGCAGACGCATCCTCCCAGTTCTTGCGAGCGTGTATGAAAAAAAAGAGACACAGACATCCTCTCCGCAAACTTTTCCCCCTTTTTTCTTCCTTTCTCTACTGTCAGGCTGTGCCCTGGGCAGAGGCCAGGCTCTTCCAGTGGGCAAGCTCAGCCGCCAGCTTCTCCTTCTCAGCCTCAAGCTCCCTGACCTGACGCTCGAGCTCGTCCATGCGCTCCGCCTTGCGCGCCCGAGACTTGCGAGCAGCGAGGGTGTTCTTGGCACGCTTCATGCCCACCATGTCGCTGGGGTCATCGATGGTGATGGGCGGTAGAGGCTTGCCACGTCGGCGAGCGCTCACCCCAGACACGGACGAGTGACGACCAGAGGGAGACGAAGATGCACTAGACTTGCGTGCTTGGCTGGGCCTTCGGACAGGCTCGAAGTCCTCCGAGTCCATAGAGGGAGAGTGCTCAGGCTGGGCAACCGACACAGGTGCAGGTGCCGCCAGTGCTGGTGCCGGTGCAGCAGACGTCTCGGCATCAGGGAACAAAGAGGGCCACTCCTGCGCGGTCTCAAAGTCGTTCTGGGCAAAGAGAGGGGAAGCATTCCAATCCTCAGTGAAAGCAGGAGACGTGTCATAACCCGAAGGCGTTGTCAGGTGGGTCAGAGCAGTGGACCCCGGAGCGGACATCAGGTTCTCCGTCAGGAGCAGCTCCGTCGGAGACACACTCATGACAGAGCTGTGCAGGGAACCGCTCAGGTCGAGGCCGAATGCCGGGTTGGCCGGAGAGGAGAACTCTGAGACCGGCGCCCCGCCCTCGAAAGGGCCGAAATCGGGAAGATCAATGTCTGTGCAGGAATCTTGTGAGTCAGGGCTGAACTGATAGTGGCAGCGAGGAATAAGTATGTTTGGGGAGGAGGGAGTAGTACCTAGTTCCATATTGTTGTTTTTGTTCGGACCGTTGAACAAAGGAACAGGTGGACGTTGACCGTTGATTACGCGACGGTGCTGAGTGTTGTTGACAGCGGCAGTGGATCCTGGGGCAGATGCCGAGTAGATCGGGCTGTTCTGGTTGCGCGACTGTCGTAACAAGTACTGGCGGTGGAGAGCTCTAGCTCTGGCAGCTTCGTCCTGCTGTGCTGCTAATGGAGACCGAGAAGATGGTGTAAGCCGTTGTCGATTATTACTTTGCAGTTGAACCCGGTTGGGCTGTTGAGCAGAGCGTCTATGTGGCTGAGAAAGGTGATCCGGAGGATACAGGACAAAGTCCTCGTGCGGCGCAGATGGTCGCTGTGGGGACAGATGAGGCGGAGGGACAGGATGTTGTGCCGGAAGGCTCGAAGTGCTGGGAGGAAGCCATGGTGACTGTGGTGAATCCGTGTTGGCGACGGGGTCGTCAAAAAATGATGAATTCAGTCCGCGAGGAACTGAAGATTGAGTGGGGTGGGGGGGGACAAAACTGTCGAAAATTGGGGAAGTTATTTTGACGGTGGGTTGCTGCACGAGGCCAGTGGGGGAAAAGTTGTTTAGAACATCTTGATCGCGATGTTCTGTGGTGATTTGAATATTATTGGTGTTGGGGCTGGTTGATGAAAGGGAAGAAGAAGAGGAGGCAAAAGAGGTGCCTGAAATGTGGGATGCCATGATATTTTTGTAGGCCAGCACCCGGCGCCCTGGTTGGGCTTGTGCGCACTAGCGAGGTCCTAAGCGGATCCCTGCTCTTTTTCCGTATGAGTCACAGCACTGCGCATGCGCCCGCCGTGGGTGTATCAGTCAGGTGGGGCTCTGTATTTTTTCTTCTTTTTTCCCAGTGATGAGAGAAAGGGTTAGGGTTACCGGATGGCCTGGATGGTGGAGGCTGAATGGTGGGTGTTGACCACTGCAACAGGTTACTGTATATGACTGTGTTGTGTAATAGGTATTGTGTTGGTGCGAGAGAGAGAGTGTGTGTGTGTGTGTGAATGTGCGTGTATAGTGAAAATCCTGGAGTCAGGAGGGGAAAGAGAGGACTCGTGTCTTCAATGGAAACTGGCAGACGTGCTCTCAAATATCCCCTATGATTAGGCATCTGTTTAGCTTAATTGTACATGGTAATTCTTCTCAACTTCAGGTGCGTTGAAGACGTGGTGTTAAGTGCCAAGAGCCCACTCAACAGTGGAGGACGTGTCCTCTTGACACAAGAGAGACGTGGACAGGCAGACAGGGGGGAGGGGTGACACTCGCGAGGGGTAGGCGTCGATCTAGGTCAATCGCCAAAATTAGCGCGACGAAGGAGCCTGACGGCGAACCTGAAGGGGACTAGCTCATCTTCAGGCCCAGAGATTGCAGACCGTATCGAATTACTAATTTTTGGACTTTGGACTCTGGCAAAAGGCGGGATTTTGTTCACAACGTCCTCCTCCCTTCTTACCGCAGCGCCGCCACACAGTCCTGCATCTCTTCTTTCTCCTCCCAAGTGGACCAACCAAGTTGGTTGGATGGCTGAATTAATAAGCCTCACTCTCAGGTAGGTCTTGGTCTCAAACAGGAGAAGTGCTGCAGCCCTCAAGATGTGTTCTCTTTTGGCTGATTGGTCGAGTTTCTGAGGCAGTGCCCATCCATTCTCCTCCGTTCCAACCCCCCCGGTCCAAACCCACTTGCTAGTATAGGCAACAAAAGGACCATGCTACCTCCCCTCCTGCTCTCCTCCTCCTTCTTCATACTACGTATACGTACAACCGTAGGATAGGGATACCTATCGGGCCTTGCTTGAACCCAGTTGGACTACCAAGTGAGGCCAAATCTGCCGAGTGCTGCCTGAGAGAGCATTGCGCAATGAGGATAACGACGACCTGCGCAAGCCCAGGCGCCCAGGCTCGGTCATGCGCACCCCATTGCGCGTTGCGCTTCCACCCTGTCTCGGTCCCAGATTTGAACGAAACTCTGGGTGTTGGACCTGGATTTCAAGACATGTCCTAGAATCCCGCAGGACGAGGCTCCTCGAGTCCTCCCCCCTCCTCAACATCCAGCGAATCAGAGAGACGAATCTGAGGGAGCGAATCGAGCATCGAGAAAATACAAGGGGGGGAAAAAGAAGATGAGTCACAACACACTCTGTTCCCTGTCCCCTGTGCGGCAGCTTGCAGCAAGAAACGCACGTCCCATCAGCAGCACCATGCCAGTTCTCAAACAGCGCCGAGATTGGGAAAGCCGCGCAAGAGAAGAGCGTGCCCACAGAAATTGGCCCATTCAGAGCCCATTGTAATGGTAGAAAAACTCCCACTAGGAGGGCCCCCCGAATCTTTCAGGCCGCTAACAGTTGTGCTCGGCACACCGGATACCAACTGCACATGCAGATAGGGAGTACGAACTCCGTACCGGTATGAGCTCCGTAACCAACTCCGTCTTCTCCAAGAAGTTGACCAGATACTGTTTTGCTCTTTGTCTGTCTGCCTGTCTCTTTTCCTCCACAGCTGTTCGTGATCCCCAATCGCACCGGTCACGTCTTTTCTTATTTGGTCGAGGAGGTGGTGGGGCAGGGTTGCACCAATCACCACCAGACGAAGCCTCAGCTGGCCACGCCCACCCTCTCAATTCCGCATGTTCGCCCTTCCGACTTCGACGCTCGATAGCAGCATTGTCGTTTGAAAAGGCGTGTCTGATAAGGAACCTAAAGCTAATGCGGGCCTTACCCAGCGATCACCCTGCCACTCGGCATCCACACACATACAGGCAGGGCAGGCCGGGGAGGAACCTTGTGGTCCTTGTCTGGATGATTTGGGTCCTGCTGCGCAACGGCGCATAGACAGGCCGGCGCGGGCGAAGCAGGGCGTAAGCAGTGCAGAAGGGCGGGAAACCCGTTGCGGAGCCGGCCCCAGCCTCCTTTGGTGCTGCCCCCACGGCGTAACTCGTCTTCTGGCCCTCTCTAGGGTCAGCACTTGTGAGGATGGGGGAGAAAGCTGGGGAAATTCTCTTTTTGTTTCCT
The DNA here is from genome assembly GCA_006503525.1 of Cryphonectria nitschkei. NCBI lineage: Eukaryota > Fungi > Ascomycota > Sordariomycetes > Diaporthales > Cryphonectriaceae > Cryphonectria > Cryphonectria nitschkei. Next base: position 463,576 of record LAZJ01000026.1, read on the forward strand.
CCCCTTTCCTCCACCCCTTTGCTGTCTCTCTTTTCTTTGGCTATAGGTTTGCCACCCCGTCCATATTTTTTATTATCCCTTTTTATACTTGGCATTTATCTTATCTATATACAAAAAGCATGGCCTTTTTTGAGTTTCACGAGGGCCCCCACCGGCGCTTAGACACGGCTATCTGCTGTAGCGGAATACGCCTGATGGAAGGACGACTCGTATTCACAATTAGCATCATTAATAGCCAAGAGGTGCCTTGGACCTTTTTGGCCTAAATCCGGCACGGATTTCGATAGCCTCGAACAAGGATGGCATTCTTGCACTTCCCAGAGGACAGATAAGCCCTCAGAATCCCTCAAGACAAGTTGTCTCTGCGGCATGAACCCCCTCGTATAGCTCGTTCCGTCGGTTGGGCTCCTCGTGTGTCTGCGAGGAAGACTAAAGTCTTCAATTCAGTTTGTCTTGATTGTGGTTCATTCCCAACGTTCCAGCGGCTGCCGGCACACCAAGGACCAAGCCATTTCCTGTTCCACCGTCTCAGGTTTGGAGCCGGCTCTGGTCCACAGCAGCTCGAGCTGAGCTCAAACACAGGCGTTGAAGTATGGCCTGGACGTGTTGAGATGGCAAAGTGTCAGCCAAAGCTTACCCGATCTTCGTGCCTCAAGTGGGAAGTCACTTGTGAGCCTTATTCTGCAAAGTACAAGTGTATTACATGAACGAAACCATAATCATTGGTGGCGGGTGGTGATCTTCCTGTCTTTCGAGGGTGAGTGCCTATTTCGTTTCGGAAGGGAATTACAAAATCAGACAGCGGGCCTGGCCTATGATATATGGATGAACAATTGCTCTATTTCTTATAATGCTGGGAGCTCGTCCATGGACCATGCTGTTTCCTTCGCATTGGGCTGGTAACAGACCATAGCTTAGGTAACCGGCTGAGAATCCAGCTGCGAGCCTTCGTTGAAGAACGCTTCGCAGCTCCAAGATACCATCGAGAGGGCCCAGCAACTCATCACACGGAGGAGGTTCACCGATGCCAAAGCATTCCTGGAATCAAGCACCAGACCAGACGCAGCTCACAGCTGAAGGAGTGAAAGGATGCAGCTCCATACGCACGGTCAGTAATGCCATCACCATACTGATCCGCAAACAATTTAGTCAGCAAGAGGCCATCATATGCTATCTTATACGCATACAGAAGGGAGATGGGCGATACAGCTGATGATGATGTCTGCTGCTACTCATGTAATCAGTACACCCACGCTGTGGTAAACGAGGAGCAACCCCACCCGCCCCCCCCCTCTTGGGACACTCAACAAGTAGCCTATTGGGCACACAATTATGTCTACTTTTTCCTCAGGTAGCTGGTGATAGAATACCGATTGCGATGTTCATGACTTGATTTGGGGCATAAACCATGTTGGCGCGAGTATCTTTGGACCAGATGAGTCGCCAGTATCATGTCTCGAATGCCCGTGACGGCTGAGGAAATTGGAAGAGGCGAGTCCTTGAAATCTTGAAAAACTGCCAGTGCAAGTTGGCCGGATCTTTTGATCACACGTACCCAAACCAGGAAGCCTTTCTCAAACGTCGGTGTGAAACCCTGCAGAGATATAGCCGGGAACGAGAGTCTGACAATGCCTTGAACCACCTCAAGCGGACATTCCTTAGCGCATAGCGAGTCGAGATAGTGACTACATGCGCCTCTCCTGCTTTTCGACGAATTACTAGTGAGGTAATGATGACTTGGCCTCAGCAGTCCTCGGCAGTCCTCTTCGGTGAACGGGCAGCTCTACCCAACAGTAGAAGACATGGCCAATCGCGTGTTACAGATCAAGCCTCCAGGGATCCGCTTTAGCCATCGTCTAGGCGACACTGACAAGGCTAAAAAGATATCAATTGCGACTATACAATGCAAACAATGTCTGCTTCGCTACCCTATTCACGCTTTTTGCGACATCTCACACTAACACCAAGTAATATGAAGCACCCAAAGAATAAAACCACATCATCGCCCTTGTTGCTGCTTTGGTCTCGGCCTCACTCCCACGTGCGTCCTAGCTAGAGCAGGGGCTGCTGAGAATGGAGCATAGATTTTGACCATTTCGAGCATGTACCACGCAATAGCAGGTCTTGGGAACTTGCCATCAGTTTTACCTTGCTGGATGGAAGTTCTTATGTGAGCTGGTAGGGGTGACCGGGGGAAGAGCCATGGTAGCGTGAAATCCGGGTTCAGAAGATTTGAGTACCGCAAGGGCTGGTAATATCTGCAAGTCAGCCGTGTTACCGTCAAAACATGCCGTAGGTGGAATCGATGTTGACGGGGGCTGTCTTACCACCTGGTGTCTTGGCCACCGCAACTTCGCGGCCCAGTGCGCGGCAAGACCAGAGAGCTCACAGTACCTTGGTCCCCAGCGTAGAAGTTTGCGTATCTGGCCCATGATGAATACACATCTCCAGTCAATGCCGGGCCATCGAGAAAGGAGATGGACAGCAAAGTCGACTTCGGGCGATGCTGGTCCGGAGATTCTGAGACTTGCGAGGAGGCGATCGACCTCCCAGTATCCAGGCCACGTGCCCACGAACTTCCAGTCGAGGACAGCAACGATTCTTCCGTCCTTGATGAGGATATTGTTGGCTTCTAATGAACCGTGTGTCACAACAGACTCCAGGTCGTCATTAGGCATGAGAGTTCGGATCATGGTGTTCAAAACATAGATAGCGTGACCTGTTTCGCCGCCGAATCGAACCAAGGCCTGCGAAATGTATCGGGATAACCACTCCATGAGTTGCCAGTGGCTCTTGGTGTTCAAGCCAAGGAAGGCGAAAGCATCGACGAGGCGATCCATGTTGTTTGGTGTGTTTGCCATGTGCTCCAGCCTTGTCCGGACTTTCTGTCGCACGCTGCTCGTGTCCAGCATAGCTATTGAGAAACCAAACTTTCTTCGGGATGGGCCGAACCCTACAGCTCTTAATCGCTTGATGAAGCCCAACACTTGGTCGATCATCAATGTCTTGGCGGATTCGTCCATGCCGCACCAGATCCCACATAGCTTTTCACCCTCCACATACTCCATTCTGATGGACGCACATGGCGTATAGGCAGCTCTGGTTGGTGGCTCATGTTCTGGGGGTGGTTGGTAGTGGTGGAATTCGATAGGTTTCGGGACGGGGAGCCCTGCACTGTGCAGATGCTTCATATTCCAGAACTCGGCAGCATGGACGGCGTGACCAAACTTGACCACTTCGTAGGTCCTCTCCCCAAGTTGTGGCACCCAGAACCGTTCGTATCGAAAGACGGTCTCGTGAGGATATGTGAGGCAAACAAATCGTGGAGAATCCCGGCAGTACTCGTAGGTCCAAGGCAGGCTTTGGTACGTGGAGAGTAAGTCGATGACCACGTATGGATCTGTTTGGATGATATGAAATGTGCTGCTTTCACTAGGGGAATCTATCTGAAGACCAATCGGGACTGAATGGCGCCCTCGCAGATCGAGGGATGTGCGTACAGCGATGGAGATCACATTCAGGTTTGCCCGAGCCAGCCTTGCACTCGGTGCCACGGAAGTGGATGATGATGTACTTTCGGCGTCTTGTTGTCTTGAGGCCGACTGCTCTTGTGTCGATGCTCTTGTGAGTTGTTCTGCAGCCTCTGAAGCACTCTCATCTTCACCTAACCCGTTAGAGTAGGAGTCTCTTGAGCGAATGGCACGTCCTCCGGGTTCGTGTCGACCATTCGAAGTGTCTGTCAAAAAGAGACACAGCTGAGGTCGACGGATGGGCGAGTCGTCTGACACATCAGTCTCGCTACCCGAAATTAAATCATCAGCGTGGGTGGTCAGGCGTTGAGGTGATGAGTGGAGGGACCAGTGTGCGTGCACTTCCCACTGCTGGCCCTCGCCAGAAGAGGAGAGTGTCATTGCATAGGATCCAAAAGAGGTTGGCCACTGAGGATGAAGTATGGAACACAATATTGTGTAAGAGAACGCTGAAAGAACATAGATAGAGCTGTCAATGAAAAGGAGAGAGAGCGCGATACTTTTTCGAGCAGCTGGCCCGTCCTAGAATCACTCAAAGTCGATGGTCAACAGATGGAGAGGCGCCAAGGAAATATGGTGACGGACTTCATGGCTTGAAGCTGTCACTTTCTCTACATTACGTGAGGCGATGCCTGCATCTTGCCTTCCTCTGGAGAGGCAACTGCCGTATCAATAACACAGCACCTAATCGCAGCTTCCTCTTTTGCGTACGAGCTCCCTTGTACGCGAACACAGCAAAACAGCCTTAAATTCTTTTCCTTTCCTCCTCCCCGTTATTGCGCCTCCAAATTCCGCACTCGAGTAGTCGAGCCTACCCAATATACGTTTGGATCCGACATATGTCTCACTTGCTCTAACTGGTGTGTAACTTCTTGAGGGCCTCCCCTAGGGCTGTAACCCGAATCTGGGACACCCTCCTTCTAGCTTCACCTTGACCACGCAGTCCACAGACTTGAAGATGCAGCCTGGTCTCGGAAGGCTGGCTGAGCGTGCCTTCCCCCTGTCTCGTATCTTTGGTCGCATCTCGATGACAGCTATCAATGACAACAGGAGCTCTGGCGGACTCGGCTTCGGCACTGTCCAACAACCACGATCGTCACCCACCCAAGCCACACCTCCAGATCGAGCCTGTCAACTGTGCGACTCACTTAAGTCTGAAAGCACGACAGCTGCCGAGGCAGGCAGCTGTCCTGTTGATCACATGGAAGGACTGGGGTCTTGCCTGATCCAATCGTCCTGGTGCGAACCGGCCAAGCTGGAGAACACGAATGGAGGTCACACGCAAGCAGCAGCGTACAGGGGGAGAATTCGAACACCGTAAGAGGGTTGCACGACAGGAAAGACACTCAAGGAGCAGAACCCGGGTTAAGGGAGCCAGAGATATCAAATCACGGTCCACCAAGACAGGCACGCGTGACCTGTCATGTCTGGTGCAAGCAAGCCAATTAATACCACCTCATCGACGCATGGGCTTTGGAGATGGCCCTGCAGTTGTGCGTGGCTGATGGTTCATGACCAGATAGATGGTAAGCGAACAAGGGCAGAGAGGAGAATGGAGGCTCAAGGGGGGCAGGCAGAGAGAAAGACAGAATGACAATGACAGTGACACTGACAGAGATCGACAGGTCGTTGGAAAGACCGAAAGCAGTAGGCGACCGCCGCTCTCCGGCAGCCACTTAAAGACCAAAATCTGGTACTTTGGGGCGTACCCGCAGGATTGGCCTCACTGGCTTGATTGGGCAACCCAACCGGGGCACCTGGAGCCTATCGTCGGCCTGCGGGGTTGGCCTGTTATCACGAAGCGGGCCGGATATGCGGTTTGCGAGGGTGATACGGCACCATTGAGGGTAGTGAGACATTGGTTCGTACTGCTGTTGGATGGATGGCTTGGTCTTTTTGTCTTTTGAGACTCTAATTATTTTGTACAGTCTCACGCCAGCGCATATTAAAGACAGCCCAGTGCCCTGCGCCCTGGCAGACCTGATAATCATGGACAACCCGGTATTACTCTCATCAGCAACCGTTTCAAAGCAAGAGAAAACAATAATACCAGACGCCATGGGCATCCGAACAACAAACTTCCATATTCCCACCATCAATATTGCCTCTTATCTCCGAGATCCAACGTCTGATGCTGCTGCACGGGTTGTTCGCGATGTGCGGAACGCCTGTGTGAGTGTGGGGTTCTTCTCGCTGATAGGCCATGGCATACCGAGAGAGACACGAAGGGGCGTGCTTGAGGGTGCGAAGAGGCTGTTTGGCCTGCCGCTGGAGGAGAAGCTGGCCCTCAAGCACCCGCGGCTCAAAAATAGAGGTTACGAGCTCATCGGGTCCCAGTCGCTACAGGAGGGTACCCTCCCAGACCTGAAAGAGGTAAGAAGAGTGCTGACGAATGAAAAGAGCCCACTGTATAATGTACCCGCGGGGTACCTAAAGAGTCGGGAAATACATCATGCTGATAATTGGACGACGCCTAGGGTTTCTACATCGGCAAGCACATGCCAGCAGACTCGGAGAAAGCCAAAGCACACCCGCACCTTTTGGGAGAGAATGTTTTCCCATCCAGTCTCTCTGTGTCTGAGTTCCAGCGACCCAGTGAGATCTACTACTCAGCCGTGCTAGAGCTGTCGCTCAAAGTGCTGGATATCCTTGCCAAGGGCCTGCCCTATGGCGACGGTATCTTCCGCGAGTTTGTCTCTAATGACCCGGTCTGCACCATGAGACTGCTTCACTACCCTCCACAGCAATCAAGAGATCAGAAACAACTCGGCGCAGGTGCTCATACGGATTTTGGTTCGTGTAACATTTTCTTTCTTCATGTCTCCTAGACTCGCACTCCCTCCCCCTTTTTTTTTCTTCCTTTTCCTTTCTTTCAACCCGGGCAAGTAATTAACATCAAAGCCCAGGCGCCATCACCCTCCTCCTCCAAGACTCGTCCGGCGGCCTTGAAGTCTTGGATGAGTCCACAGGCACCTGGCATGCAGTGGATCCCAATCCTGACGCCTATGTCGTCAACATAGGCGATATGCTATCGCTGTGGACCAAGGGCATCTACAAGAGCGCCACGCACCGGGTCATCAACAGGAGCGGTGGAGACCGGTACTCGGTGCCGTTCTTCTTCGACGGCAACGCCGAGGTCAAGTTGCGTCCATTCGACGGGAGCGAACCCGTTGGAGGGCGCGTCGTCACCGTCGAAGAGCACATGCTGGAACGTTTGGGAACGTCGTATGCACGAGTCGAACAGAGTGGGCAGGTCGTTTCTGCTTCTGCTTGAGAACCTTGTCATTATTCATCAGCCTCACCTCCCTCCTCTCTCTCTCGTAATATGATTAATGTTCAACGTTCGTCTCTGAGTCGTCTGGCACACAAGTCTTTCGAGCCGGAACAGGTACGAGCTCCGTTTTGCACTACGTGTACATTGGGTTCCCAATCCGGATGCTCACAAGGGCCGCACTGCATCTCGCTTGTACGAGAACACGAAGGGCAATAGTCTGCCGATCGTCAGCATGACTGGCTGCGTTTGTGCGACGTGACACCAGATCATCTCAGACATGCATCTTCCCCAGCATCGCACAGCACGAACGGCTAGGGCGGACAGAGCGAACACCCCCTTAGTCGCGCCTCGGCGTGCGCCGTTTCTTTGCATCTGTATTGTGCATGCATGCCTTCGGTTGGACGTCTCAACTCAAGGGGTCGTAGAAGATAAGTGGGTTGGGTCTCCCTGGCCCTCTTTTCCTCGATCTCCTCCTCCTGCTCCTCCCTGTCCTTTTGTTTCTCTTTTTTTTCCCCTTCCACCGGAGCTGCTAGCTCGAAGGTCTGGTCTGGTCATCATGCACAAGCCGGCGATCACTACCTCACGTGAGTGCCAGGGCCTCCCGAAAGGGAGAACAGGAAGATGAAGCGAGTCTGCGCTAGCTATACTGAGGGAGATGTGCATACCGGTCTGGGACTTCGTTGTGCAGTGTGGCTGCTGCGAGGCGCTCTCCGGGAATTCGCCATGGAGGTAGTCACCGTTACATCGCATGCCATTATTGCTTTTTCTCTCTCATGTGTTGGGAAGCATCGTTGCGACTCTCTCTTCCGTTCTTGCATGATATTCTCTCGTAATGGTGGGCCCTCTTGTGGGTGTCAAGTACTGCTACGGTAGTATTATGACCTGAAGGGAACTCAACCAACGTCTACGATAGATGTGATAAGAAACTGGGCCCCAGCTCGATCGCGATCTATGACCCCAGGCACCTTTTTCAGATGAGTCACTTCTCTCCTTTTCTTCTCTTCTCTTTGGGTTGTATTCGCATATGCTTCTTCTTATTGGTCTTTTGCTAACCCTGCGAGTAGGTGGGCATATGTAGTGTGATTCTCTCGCTGGATACTTTGTGGCCACCGATCAATGATTTTCCTTGCTCACAACGCAAACCGCCACTCGGACGACATCTCCCAACCCCGGGTGCCGGACCTAGCCGGAGCTTTTTCTCCTCCTCCTCCTCCTCCTCCTCCTCCTCCTCCTCCTGCTGCTGCTGCTTTCGTTTCCACACCTGTAACATCCACCTTCTCGGACGAGGACGGGGCGTCCCCAGCCATACTTGCTTGGCTATGGCTCGCCTCCCTGTCCCACCTCTTGTTCATGTGGCTGAAGTAGGTCCGCAGTCCAAACGCCAGCATCGCATTAAGGAACATGAACGCCGCACAGACTGATAGGCCCTTGACATAGTACGGCCCCTCGGCGGTGGGAAACACGCGCGTGCCGAGCAGGGGACCGCACTGCCCTATAATGTTCATGGTGGCAATTCCTGCACCGCGCCTGGTATCGCCGCGCTGGTTGTTGAGCAGCCAAGATAAGATGTTGGCGATGGCAGGAAATACACCCGCCGCGGCGAGGAAGACGCCGACGTACCTGACGGCAACAGCCCTGCACGCCGCGAGGAGGATGTAGCCGGTGCAGCCCATGACGGAGAGGAAGGTGATCAGGAGACCGCGTTGCTGTGTGCGGTCACCCAGCCACGTGGAAGCGATGCACACGAGAAAGGCAAGGAAGTAGGGCGGGGCGGTCAGGCCTTGTGCATTGACACTCGTGAAGCCCATGCCAGTCAGCACAGCGGGGAGGAACACGGGTAGCGAGGCGAAGGCCACGTTGCAGCTGAAGTACATGAGAGCCTGCACCCAGACCTGTGGGGTCCGCAGCGCTCCCACCACCTCGGACCAGTCGATGTGTCCCAGGCGCGTTCCTGTCGACGTGCCCGTGTCGTCCAGGCCTGTGGTACGCAGGGCACGGGCGCGGGCGAGGGCCTTCTCGTCCTCTGTGAGGAAACTCGCACTGGCAGCCGAGTCCGGAAGCACAAGGAAGACGACCAAGGAGAGGATGAGGGGCGGGATGGCCTCGATGATGAAGAGCAGGCGCCAGCTCGCGATGCGGTAGGTCGAGCCTGTGATGCCGTACGCGAGGGCGCCGGCGAAGGTGGTCGCCAGAGGTGCGGCCGACAGAAAGATGCCGCAACGCACGCCGAGCTCGCGCCGGTTATAGTAGAAGGAGAAGAGGTAAGGCATTCCAGGGCCGAAGCCTGCCTCGGCAGTAGCTAGGAACCATCGGCATGCCATCAAGCTGGACCAGCTGAAGGAGGCGGCCTGGAGGACAGAGGCTACGGCCCAGGTGAAGACTGTTGCGGCCGCCCATATGTCTAGAGGGTGGTGGTAATGACGATGATGATGCTAGTCAGCCATTGCACCGTGAAATAGACATGAAGAAAGGAAGAGAGGGAGAGAGAGTGGGAGAAAAGACTATACGAGGAGGTATGATCTTCCACATCAGCGCCAGCCATTCAAAGATGATGTACGGGATATAAAATATCGTCAGGAGCCACTGCCGGTAGTCAGCAATAATCAACCAAACACACAATCTTTTCTCTTGTCTTTCTTCTCTTCAGCGTCTGGAAGGATCAGTCAGAACTTGCCTGGTACTGAGCATCACTGAGACCAAGATCCTTCCCCATCCCCGCCGTCTGGGCATTTCCGATGTTGGATCGGTCTAGGAACGCGGCCAGGTCTGAGGACGACGGGACGGCAGCGGTTCGTCAGCCATAACCCTCGTTTTACTCTTTGTGTGAAATTGGGGAAGATAAGGAAAAGATCTGTGTCACAACAACAACAACAACAACAACAACAACAACAACAACAACAACAACAACAACAACAACAACAACACAACATACAGCACAAGAACGCAAGCACCACAAGCCGCCTGTCCAGCTTGCGAACGAGGCGTCTCTCTGTCGCCTCGACGGTGTGGACGGTCTGTCCCGAGGCGGAGGCAAAGGTATTCTTGAGGGCCGAGGACTCCTCGGGCGAGGGTTTGGGGTGGTGATCTGACCCAGCAGGGCCGGGCTGGGCCAGAGAGATCTCGGCAGTCATTGTGAGCTCTTCTTCTTTCTGGTGCGTGCGGAGGGAGTCGCGGGAGTGGCGGTAAGTGCGAGCTCTGGGTTGACCGCAGCGGGAGGCATGAAGGTGTCTTTGTGTGTCGCGGTTAGGTCATGTGGCGTGGACTGGGAGGAGACCTCGAAGAATAAAGGGGATGGCAAGGGGAAGGGAAGTGAGACTGCTTGCGATACAGGGTTGTCTGCAAGTTCGAGTTCCACGGCAGATGGGAACTGTGTGTGCGCGTGTCTTGGGTCGGTAAAACGTATCCAAAAGTAAGGCCGAGATAAAACGAGCCTAGGAATCTTATTTAAAGGGGAACAATGTTTATGGTTTGGTTCTTTTTTTTGGGACAGTTTCACTGCACTTGCCAAGAGATAAAAGGATACACAGATGGACGCCCACCCTGTCTCCAGAGATCTTGCTTGCTTTTTTTGTTATGTCCAATCTCCAGGGCTCCCGAGACACTGGGTGAGGAGAGACTTCTCCGCACCCGGACCGCCGTCACGGCCGGGGGTCCAGGTGCTCCAAAAGCTTACTTGAACTTACTTATCCCCGCTCTCTATGAATGAGAGTCGGACGGCGCCTAAGCCTTGGGTGCCGAATGGAAAAGAGTTGAAGGAAAGATTGGTTGTTCTGGCTCGTTGATTCGCTGCTGCTTTGGCACTTTTCGCGTTAGTGATGTTCTCTCGGGCCAAGCTTGACGAGAAAGGATTTCGCTTCTGCAACTGTATTTTTGTCTTTTCTTCTTCTTCTTCTTCTTCTTCTTCTTCTTCTTCTTTTTGGCCCGGATATTTGCCAATGAGGAATTTCAGCTTCCACATCATTCAGCTATTTGCGGGTTTCGAGGTCTTCAGGCGGAGGTGCTTGGGCATCATGTGAGACTCAGAAGGACATCTGTGGCCCTTTCATTGAGTACTTACTTAAGTAGACATTCTCTTGGAGGCTCATAACAAACAAAGAAGGGTGAATGAAAAGTCCGGAAGAAATAGAACTCTCACCATCCTCCTCCTCCACCTCTATAAGAGCCAAGGGTTGCACCTGCCGGCATCTCAGTGAGTCAATCAGCCAGCAAGTCAATTGGGGGGGGGGGGGGCGAACTTTTCCTACCCTACAGGATGACCTAAAGAAGTAGTTGATCCTAGTACATTTCTCTGTTTCGAAGCACGAGGCTGAATCATACGCGGGGACGCTGTGCGACTGCGACCTCGGTTCTGCGAGGAGGGTAGGCAAGCAGGAACCCAGGCCAACGTGGGACATGCACAGGGAGCCGCGCGGCAGAGGTGCCTTTTGCCCTCACGGGCTGTGAGGTTGCCCGGGCTGTAGACGAAGCGGGCAGTATCAAACAAGAATATGAAGATCTGGAGGTAGAGAAACGTACTACAGCAGGTGTTTAGGCGCAGTGGAATGGACTGGGAAGTTACTGGTCACTCGGAAGAGCTGAATCAGGCGGTCACATCAAATACGCGAAACTCGTCAAAAAGGGTTGAAGATGCCAAGAAGCTACTTTCCTGATCGGCAAACCTACCAAGGAAGAAACAATTCTAATATCGATCCTGAACAATGGATAATTAGTGGGCTGAGACTTGCTTATTTCTTGCTGTGCATTGACCCCGAGATGGTAAAACCGAAAGCCTAGGTCCTGGACGCAGGAATTTGTGTGACGCGAAGGCGATGAACAATCATCTCTGACTACCTAGGTAGTTGCCTACTTGTCGACGAATGTCAACTAGCCCATTCGGCGTGTCTCAGTACACGATATGCAAACCCACGTCTCATCCCCACGAAAGAAATTTCCAGGTGAAATGTGATGTCTCGAAGATTTCTTGATCGAGGAGCATTAGGTTGAAGGTCGTAGCGATACATTTCACGCCGTCAAGATCGATGACGATTGCCTTCTCGGCGGGCAAGATCTGAGACCAGCGGTTTTCGAGCCTGCTATAGTGGTCGTACTTGTCCAGATGCTCGATTGCCCACAAAGCCTTGGGCTGAACCTGAGAAGTTTGTATCCCAACATGTTTCACGTACGAATGCAGTACACACTCAACGTATACCCACACGCATAGTTACAGGCAAAGAAAATAAACAAGTTGCAAGCCATAATACTAGCCTAGATGCTGTCAATGTCAAATGTCTACAAGGGTCATAGTCCACGGGCGTATTTTGTTCTTGAAGAAAAACCGCTTGCCTCACTACGTGAAACAACGAATCATACAACAGCCCAGCGAATAATACACAAAAGGTTTTATTCTTCTATCATATTCTTCGTTCTTCATCAAATCAATTTAGTAGACTTCCCGATGCTGGGCATGGTTTCGCTCGCCATCTTGCATCAAGAACGGCGAGCCTAGATATACCTGAGACCATTATAGGTTTTTTTTCTTCTTCGCTCGGCTCATCATCAAGCCTTCCGCCCCGGACACTTGTGCTACTGAGCTCCTCTGACGCCCCGAGAGATTGGGGAGACAAAGGAAGACGGTTGTAGATAGGCTGGCGACGGGTGGTAAGTCCAAACGTGTAACATGACGTGCTGTGCAGAGAGTTCGGCAAGTGGTCGATTATTCCGTAGGTTGTTGTTGAATGAGAATATGGACTAATATTGCTGATAATGAGTGGACGGAGGAAAGTTGGCTACCGGAGGCTGCCCTGTATGCTATTAGATATTACGTGATTATCAATGTGACTCGCTTGGCTGGTAGAACACAGCTGTTTGCGGACATTCAGAAGAGCCTGCAAGGTTCATACAGTCAGCTTAGAGCGCGAGATGGAGACCTGCTCCTAACCACTCGATCATATAGCTCATTCGTCCGCGCAGCTCCTGCTATTACTTGTCTGGCTCTTATCACAATAGACCGTGGAAAGAGAAGCGATGGAATCTACATCTGGGTACTGGTATCATCTCTCATATTGGTCTCGCGGGATTTTGATCGTCTTTGAGTCCTTTCCACACTACCTAGGTAGGGAGTTCTGAATATGACTTGTCAGATACACGGAGTGACAAGTCTATAGGACCAAAAAAGGCTGGGCCAGAATTTGCAAGTGAGCGGATGAATCGGCACATCCGACTACCCCATTGTTAGAAGACAAGTGAGGGGCGGGGTGGTGTGCATTATACTTTGCAACTTGCCAGTTGTGGGCAAAAGACCTGATGGAACGTTGCGGGAGGCCAACGATTGATGATGCGCAGCTCAGGGTCGTACAACAAGAGCCTTTTGAGGCCGATGCATCTTACTGGTCAGTAGTCACACACACTCCCCCCCTCCCGTTTCTCTCTGGAGGCTTTGCCCTTGTTGGTTTCACATGTTCTGCAACCAGGCTCGAAAGATCAGGTGCCGCAGGTCCACAGAGTGCTGGGTGCGACGTTCCACGCACGGTGTGTTCTGAGACCTTGGGAAATGACAATCTTTTTTTCCTTCTTACTTTTTTCTTCTTCTTTGCTTTCTTGGCTTTTATTTCCAACGTTTTACGTTGTTTGCCGTCTCGAGAAAATGACGATGTGCAGTCTTCGGTGGGACTGTGTCCACTTCGATACGGGATATGGGCGACCCTCGGGGACTTCTCATTATATCGTTTAAGCTTATCAGGCGGGGCCTCTAGTAGGTGGTGGTGCCCTAGCTCTACGAATCAGTGGGATGGGGAGCCTATTAGGATGCAAGCTTGGGGGCTCTCTTCAAGGCTGTTTGTGCAGCTGAGCAGAAGCGTTTCTCTTGGTCCCCTCATCATTGTGGTATTCTGAAATTAATGGAAATGTCTCAGAAATAAGTTACTTGTTTTGCACTATGGAGGATTACATGCTGAATGGTGGGTTAAATGTAGAACTCGACCGACCCAAGAGAAGTAGGAGGCGGAATGGCCAGCGGCGCTGGGTTGATTGGTGCATCAGTCACTCCACTTTCCCAGCCACCTACCTGCCCTGACCATCCAGACTTCGCACTCGACCGAACAAGAAGAGAGACCAAGGGAGAAAAGAAAAAAGCTCCTGTCCTGTCACGTTCAAACTTGGGGAAAGCAGCTGCTAACTAGATGCCAGCACAGTCAGCCGTCAGAAACTTGGGAACACGATGACGCTACACGAGAAAGTAGCCGCAAATTTTTATTGATCATGCGGAACCTCACCGATGTGTACTGGTCTCTTTTTCTCTCTCATCCTCTTTCCTTCCCAACCCAAGATCGTATTGATGACACCACGACCAACCAAGGTAGGTGCTTTCCTCGGCCCATGGCTCTCCCATCGATGATCACAGAGAGCCGAGTCAGGGGTTGGTTGGCAAGTACGGTCGATCACTCTGGGTTCCTTCCCTGCCTGTAGAATCCATCTTCAACCACCCAGCCCACCTTTTCATGTTGCTACTTGTCAACCACTCAGCCTCCTGGACCCTGGAATACCGATGCCCTGGGCCGCAAGCCGCCCCCACCCATACCATGTCTTCTGCTCTTTTCCTACTACCGACGCCAACAACGCCAGGTTCCCAGCCCACCTGAAAAAAGACAAGAGCGGAGACTCCGGCAACAAAGTCGCTAGATGGGCAAGTATTATACGTATGTACAACATGCAAGTAATTATGACTGGCTGGGTCATCATCAGTCATGCCCTTCTCACCATCCCTCGTCGGCGCTGCCAGGCGGGCAGTCTCGTTACTTCGAGGTGACTCAAGAGGAAGAGAAGGAGCCCGGAAGTGAAATCACGAGATGAGTGGCAGCCTCAAGTGCTGCTGCTTGTAGCGGCCGATCAGGGTCGATGGTAGGGCTGTTCGTGTCTGTCATAGTACGAGCCGTACCATCAGGGCCCCGCTCGTTCTTTACCCAGGGAGGAAAGGAATATTGAGGCTGGGGCGACGTAGTCTGACCTTTTGACGAGCACTAGAAAGGATCTTGGTGCGGGCAGGTAAAGGGTCCTTTCCCCAGTCTATACGCACTTGCTGTACTGTACTGCCCACCACCACCAAGGTGCTCACCCCCTCCATGAACACACAAACAAACCCACACACCCACCCACGCGCCAAACAACACGATGATCGGTGTACACACGGTGCCCCACACTTTCTTCGCAACATGTTCAAATAAATTCCTACCGTCTCCTCCTTCCCAGCCCACGGATGAGCACATGGCTGTTTCCCTTCCTCATAATTTCATCCTCCTTCTTCGTCGTCACTTTCTGTTTCTTCTTACTGTGACTACAATAAAACATTACTTGTAAACATTACTTGCTCTGTTTTTCCCCCTTCACCACCATCACAACAATCACCACCCATTCACCAGGTTTCCCCTGTCACTGCTGCTGCTCGCTTCAGTGCCTTGATACCGACCTTCAACATCTGGGTGCTGATAATTTATCTCTCACCTCTACTTAATAGCTTGAAACATCCCAGTTCCATCCTCCCTTTCTCGGCTTCATATACAAAATAGAAGCACAAAGAGAAAACCAACAACCATCCTCTCTTGTTCCACACAGCAAAGATGGGTTCTCGACTGGCCTCTGTCACGGCTCTTCTAGCCTTTGCGGCCTCTGCTGCTGCCCAGATCACCAGTGCCTGTAACCCCCTCAAGGAGGGTGTGAATGGTAAGTTGTCACATGATAATCCCCCTTCCCACCTAGCATGAACTCGGAGCTGGCTGACACCTACAATCAATAGCATGCCCTGTCGACCCTGCTTTCGGGTCCCAGCAGGTCACCGTCGACTTCACCCAGGGTGCGAGTGACGTCTTCACCGAGGCCTCGGGCTCTGGCGTCACTTACGGCTCACAAGGCGCCGTGTTCTCCATTTCGTCAGCAGGCCAGGCCCCGTCCTTCACCTCAAACAACTACCTCTTCTTCGGCACTGTCGATGTGACCGTGCAGGTGGCCGCAGGCCAAGGCATTGTCACCACCTTCTTCCTGGAGAGCGACGACCAGGACGAGATTGACTGGGAGTGGCTCGGGGGTTCGGACAAGAACTCGTTCGGCCAGAGCAACTACTTCTCCAGCCACGACATGGCGTACGGCGTGAACGAGGTCGACCTCAGCGTGGCCAGCCCCCAGACCGAGACCCACACCTACACCATCGACTGGTCTCCGACAGCGCTGGTCTGGAAGGTCGACGGCACTGCCCTCCGAACCTTGACCTATGCCGGCAACGAGGACGTCTACCCACAGACGCCGATGCAGGTCAAGCTTGGCACCTGGTGCGGAGGATGTTCCAGCGCCGAGGGCACTGTTGAGTGGGCCGGCGGCAAGCCGGACTGGTCCCAGGCGCCCTTCGTTGCATACTACAAGACCGTTGTGATCCAGGACTCGTCCAACGGCGTCGCTGATGCCGTCTCGTACCAGTACACCGACCAGTCTGGCACCATGGGAAGCATCCAGGTCAACACGGCTTCTGGAAGCAGCAGCACCGGCAGCAATGATGGTGCTGGTAGCAGCAGCGCCAGCGTCAGCACCAGCACTGGCATCAGCAGCGCTGCCTCCTCGGCGACCGACAGCGCCGTCAGCAGCACTCAGAGTACTGCAACGACAATGTCGACCGTCGTCACGCCATCGTCCGCCGGCGCCACCAGCTCTGCGACAGCTTCAGACTCCACCGGCGCCACGACAGCCCAGACTGCCAGCCAGACGATCGGAACCGCCCAGGCGACGAGACCTGTGGCACAGACCTCGGACTCCGCCTCTTTCAGCAGCTCAACGTCGGCGCCAGTGGCTGACAACGCGGGCCAGAAATCCGCTGTCAACCTAGCCCTGGTCGGCACCTTCGTGGTTGCGCTTATTGCCCTTTAGAAAGGGTGTAATGAAAGACGGTGCGGCGGAAGCGCACGGGACCGATCACTGCATACAATGTTCGCCCTTCGTTTTCTTTTTTTTTTTTTTTTGCCACAAGCGGGTTCCAGCTGGTCAGGTCCACGCGCCTTTGGTTTTACGTCTTTGTGTGTCAATAGTAGGGATGGGGCTCGGAGTTCTTCATGTGCTGGGCGCCTGGGATCAGGAAGATGGAGTTATTGTCTTCTCTTTTTCTTGACATGGCTTTGTTCAAGGAGGTTGGCAAGGGGGGCGCAAGCATTATGGATATGGATTGTTTGGTATCACAACTTGATGTCGTTGCACTGCCTGCCAAGAGGCAAAAGAAGTACGTCTTTCACAGGAATATCAGGAATGAACGAAGGGTACGGCGCTACAGGATTAGATGTTGATATCCCCATAGACAGAGAAGTATCCCGACAAACAAATTAATATAATATTGTATATGGATTCTGAATTAGGAAAGGGGAGCCGTCTGAATGAGGGCGAATTGTGACTGCACATTTCAATTTGCCGTCCATCTACGAGAACCCCAGAGGAGAGACGTTCGCTGCAGTATCACAGGTGAGGGGTGTGAGCTGGGCGGCACCTCGCTCAAGGATGGAACGACTGAAAGCCCTGGACTGCCTCTTCCGTCAAAATCTATGGCTTTGACAGTCATTTGTGCCTTTTCCTCTCAAGGAGGCTTTGACAAACTTTGTTGTGACAATAGCGAGGAAAGACATAGATAAATGGCTGTTAATTACTGCAGCATTGAAGCAGGCCTGCTGCGCTACACCTTGAGGGCCAGACCCCTGCCAGAACCTCTTATCAATAGGGTATGTCTAGCCGATAAGAACTTTTTTCCCAGGCAGGCGGGACCAAATTTTTTTCTTAGGGGTCTCTGCTCTTGGGACGTGGATACGCAAACCCGCAAATGTTCTGGTGGCAGACGCACACGAGTCCTTGCTATCCTGTCTCTTTCTGTCACCTTCACCTCACCTGGGACTGACGTGTCGGCTGCTACGCCTACTGTGCACTCACTCACCCCAGTCACCGTTTGTATTGATGTCTGGACCGCCAGCCTGGCTCTTTACAAACAACAACAACAACGCTGCTGCCACTGCCGCCGCCGCCAACAACGAAAAAAGCGCCATGGCCAAGTCCAAGAGCAAGGCCCCCGCGGCGCCCAAGAAGACCAAGACCGCCGCCGCAGCCCCTCCCGCACAGCTGCTCGACCTCGTCGAGAACTTCCTCCAAGCCCACCAGCTGACCACCACACACACCGCGCTGCAGCAGGAGCGCAAGGAGAACGGCTGGGCTGGGGCTGGGGCTGGGGCGCAGAGGGGCGCCGTGCAGAAGCAGACGCTTGTGGAGATCTTTGCCAAGTATAGCAGCAGCGCTGCCGCGACGTCCGCGTCTGCAGATGACTCGGACAGCAGCGATAGCGACAACGACAGCGACGGCAGCAGCAGTAGTAGCAGCAGCAGCAGCAGCAGCAGTGAGGATGAGAGCGATGTGGAGATGGAGGATGCTGAGACGCCCGCCAAGGGTGCTACTGCTGCTGCTGCTGCTGCTGCTGCTGCTGCTGCTGCTGACTCCGAGAGCAGCGACAGCGACAGTAGTGATAGCGAGGACGACGAGGCTCCTGCCAAGGCTGGTCTCGGATCTGCTGGGCCCGCTGTTCCTGTGCCCACCGCCGCGGCCAACCCGCTGAAGCGCAAGGCTGCTTCCGAGAGCGAATCTTCCGACTCGGACTCGAGCTCTAGCTCTGATTCGGAGGATGATGATTCGAGCGACGAGTCCAGCAGTTCGGAGGACGAGAAGCCGCAGGCCAAGAAGCAGAAGAAGAAGGTGGTGGAGCCCGAGACCTCGGACGATGAGTCCTCTGATGAGAGTTCGTCGTCGGACGAGAGCGATGAGGAGGAGAAGAAGAAGAAGAAGCCGGCTGCGAAGAAGACGAAAGTTGCCGCAAAGGTTGAGAAGGAGAGCGTAAGCCCCCCCCCCCGGTCCTTTTTCCATCACAGCATAATTTTTATATGTCTGTGTGTATTCATTACGGCCTCTGACACAACGCCATCCACAGTCCGACGAGGACAGCTCCGATTCCGACAGCTCCAGCGACGCTAGCAGCGACAGCGAGAGCGATGATGACGACAAGACCCTCGAAAAGGCTGCCAAGACGAAACTCCCCGACTCGGGCACCTCAGACTCCTCCTCCGAGTCCAGCTCCGACTCGGACTCGGACGCCCCCGCCAAGAAGGAAGCCTCCCCTCCCATCAAAAACGGCGGCTCCGACTCCTCCGTGACCATGGGCAAGACCTCTCCCGACATCTACCCGCCCCTGCCGCCCGACCCAGCCACCTTCAAGAAGAACAACCGCGGCGGCAGCAGCGGGCCCCCGCCACCCAAGACGCAGAACGAGCCCTTCTCCCGCATCCGCAAGGACATTGTGGTCGACGACAAGTTCAGGTCTAATCGGTTTGAGGACAACGGCCACGGCTGGGGCCAAAAGGCACACGAGGACCTGATTGTGACCAAGGGCAAGGGATTTACCAAGGAAAAGAACAAGAAGAAGCGGGGGGCTTATCGCGGAGGGGCTATCGATTTGAACGCACGCAATGGCATCAAGTTTGAGGACTGAGGTTGTGTGTCTTAGGGGGGCCGGGGGAGCTCACGGGGGAAAGGTGCGCGTCGTGGAGAAAGGAAAGAAAGAGAGAAAAGAAGAGAGAGAGAGAGAGAAAGAGAAAGAAAGATAGAAAAATGTCAGCTGCTTCTGGCGGTCCTGGTAGACCCGAGGTGGAAAGTGGTTGGGTTGGGCAATTTTGTTGGGCTCAATAAGTGCCTTATTTTACAAGCCGGCGGCATGTAAACAGCTTTCAGGAAATTGGTTTCTATTTGGCAAAGAGAAGAAGAAGAAGAAGAAGACCAAAGTATTGTTTCAAACATCTTTGTTGTCCCATGGCGTGTATTGGAAGGCCGTTTTGCGTTGGCCCTGGCGCGAGGTCCTGGTTGTCGTTGATGCAAAGCGCAGAAGGAAGAAGGGGAACAATAATAAAAAGAGGAGGGGGGGGGGTTGGAGGGAGGCGCTTGATGATATCCTACATTTTCGTGGCGTTTAGAAAAAGAAACTAGATGTCAGGTAGACAGACTCTGGCTATAGAAGAGTGTTGTGTTCTTCTCATTTTCTTGTTCGGAAACTATCAGTCGATGAGGACATTATTGGCATATAGACAAAGAACACTCTGCACAGTTATGCTCTTGTCGGATCTATGTTCAGATCTAGAGGAGGTATATATACACATATATATATATATGAAAATGCATTTGCCCCCCTCCTTCTTTTCTTTAGTGCTTCGCAACAACACCCTGCGCGTCCGCCTGGGCCGTGATCCTCTTCTTGTAGTCGGCCACGGTGCCGTCAAACTTCTCGACCGTGCCGCTCTCGCACACCCACAGGCTGGTGCACACGGTCTGCAGCATGGTGACGTCGTGGCTGACCATCAGCACACCACCCTCGAACTCCCGCAGGGCGTCGGAGAGGGCATCCATGGCCTCGATATCGAGGTGGTTGGACGGCTCGTCGAGGACGAGGATCTGCGGGTTCGTCAGGGCCAGGCAGGCGAAGGCGACACGGGACTTTTGGCCTCCCGAGAGCAGTTCCATCTTCTGCAGGCCGGTGGTGCCCGTGATGCCAAAGGCGCCGAGGGTGCGGCGGTACTCCTCGTCGGTCTTGCCGGGGTAGTTCTTGGCCATGAAGGAGACGGCGGACGTGGTGAGGTCGAGGGCGTCGACGTGGTGCTGGGCAAAGAAGCCGACGCGCAGGCGGGGGTGCTGCGTGATGAGGCCCGACGAGGGGCTGAGCTTGCCGATGAGCAGCTTGAGCACGGTCGTCTTGCCGGCACCGTTGGGGCCCACGATGCCGATACGGCTGTCGAGCTGCACGTCCAGGTCCACGTTGCGCAGCAGGATCTTGTCCGGGGAGTAGCCAAAGGTGACGCCCGACATCTGCACGATGGGCGGCGACAGCTTCTCGACCTCGGGGAACTTGAAGTGCACGCTGTACTCGGCCTCGGGCGCCTCGAGCACCGGCATGCGCTCGAGCTTCTTGATGCGGGACTGCGCCTCGGACGACTTGGCCGCGTTGTAGCGAAACTTGTCGATGAAGGCCTGCAGGTGGGCGCGCTCGGCCATCTGCTTCTCGTACTCGCGCTTGGCCGTCTTCTTGCGCTCCTCCTTGGTCGCGTAGAAGGAGGCGAAGTTGGCTCCCCGGTAATAGTCGAGGCGCTGGCTGTGCTGGTGGATGATGTCTGTGGCCACCTCGTCCAGGAAAGCTCTGTCGTGGGAGACAACGAGCACTGTGCTGGGGTAGCCCTGTAGGTAGTTGGACAGGAAGGTAATGGAGGGGACATCCAACATGTTGGACGGTTCGTCAAGGAGCAAGAGGTCGGGCTCGCAGAAGAGCGCCCTGGCGAGCGCGAGACGCATGCGCCAACCACCGGAGAAGGTCTTGGTGGCGAACTGCTGTCGTTCAGGTGAGAAGCCGAGACCGGCCAGGATGCTGGCTGCTCTTGATTCCGCCTTGTCTGACTCCATCTCTGCAAGTTTGGCCTGGACGTCGACAAGTTTCTGATCCTGGGCCTCGCGATCACGGTCCAACCTCGCTGCGTCTTGTGATGTGTCTGCCATGGTAGACCTCTGCTCTTCTATCTCGGCCAATTTCCTGGTGATTTCCTGCAGTCTCCTTGTCAGAATGTCGCCGGAATGATAGATTGAGGCGGTGGAGGGAAAGGGAAAATGCTTACGGCTTCATCCCTCAAGAGCACTTTACGCCACACATCTGCGTCAAGAACAGCTTGTATCGCGGGAGTATCGTCACCAGTGATCTATGAACAAGGTCAGTCTGTTTCCAAGCACTAGCATCTTAGGGCGGGACTTTCGACGTACCTCTTGCTCGACGTGAAGAATAGATATATGCGTGGGGATTGGGACCTCTCTGCGAGACAGGGCTCGCAGCAACGTAGATTTACCAACACCGTTGTTACCGACCAGACCATAACGATGGCCGTAAGCCAAGGTAAACGTTGTATCCGTCAGAATTCTCTGGCCACCGATGGAAACGTCAATGTTGTCTATCTTGATGTCCTTGGACTTGCCACCAGAGCCGCCAATCTGCAGCGGGTTGACAGCCATGTAAAACTCCTCATATGACTGGGCTGAGTCTGGCTGGTCGAGCAGCCGCGAAGCTTCATACTCGACCGTCTTGAAGGTCTTCTTCTGCTGCTTTGCGGCGATCTTCCGCTCTGCCTTCTCCAGTTTCTTGCGGTCAACCTTGGACTCCACCTTCCTGGCATTTGCAGCCTCGAGGTCCACAGCACCGGTAGCCACCGCCAAGGTAGACGACATGTTGTTCTGGGCGCCGACCTGGATAGTCTGGTCCAACCTCCGCACGGTAGGGCCCATTCGCTCCGCGGACCCGTTGGTCTCGTCGTATTTGGCAACCCATTTCTCCACCAGCTCCCGGATCTTGTCCTGTTTGTTGGCGTCTGCATTGCCCGAGGCGGAGAGGAGCAGCTCCGTCACGACAGAGGCGGCCTCGGCGAGCGGAGATGGGCCGGCCTGGTCCTCGTCACCAGTCCAGGAGGTGGAGGCATGTGTGAGATAGCCAGCCGAGTACTCGGAAACGACCGGGTCGATGTTGGGAATGATGGATCTAATTTCAGACTCCATGGTGGATTTCTTGGTGAAAGAGGTTCCCGTATGGATCTGCTGAGAAGAAGGATAGCTGCCTCGCTGCGGTATGCTGGAGTCTGAATGAGTGCTCTCTCACTCAAGACACAACCGAGGGGTCGTCGGTGTCACGTCTCGTGGTGGGTGGGCCGCTAGGTGAGCAGGATGAAGCTGCAGGATAACACAGGGACTCCAAGTTCAACAGCATATAGCACTCGACCAATCTCAGGGTCACGAAATGTCCCTGGAGTGGTGGTGATCTTGGCTCACTGCTGCTCTCTCCCGTCTTCTCCGCCTTCTTTCCCTGAATATCTCTGCCAACTTCGGCGGAAATGCAGCTTCTCAGAGCCTGGTGTTCCGGTATGTGCAAAATGATACGGTGTCGATGTCGGTCCAGGTACAACCAGTCACTTATTCAGCGACTTATCGTAGCTCTTTTGGAGTTCAGCGTTCAATGTTGGATGAGGTTGAGTTTGAGAGGCTATTGCGCCCCACGTGGGGCTATTCCTGATATGGCATAGTAGCTGTTTTTTGAAAGTCCAGTAACCGGACGCACGGATCATTGAGGCACTCGGCACCTTCCATCCCAAATCCAGCGGGAGTCAAAACCATCTCGTCATTTCTCTGCTCCGACCAACAACCAGCTAATCACACTTTCCCATCCCACCAAGCCCTAACAACAGCAAACTTTTGGCGCTGGCGAACGACCCCTGAAATGTCTTGTTGGCAGCTGC
The DNA here is from genome assembly GCA_006503525.1 of Cryphonectria nitschkei. Classification (NCBI taxonomy): domain Eukaryota; kingdom Fungi; phylum Ascomycota; class Sordariomycetes; order Diaporthales; family Cryphonectriaceae; genus Cryphonectria; species Cryphonectria nitschkei. Next base: position 486,726 of record LAZJ01000026.1, read on the forward strand.
TGTCACCACCAGGCCAGATTGCGGCCGTTCATCCGCTGAAATTCAGCTGTCGCCCGTCGTCAGATCCCCGCCATAAATGTCTTAGCAGTGGCGCACGCCAACGGGTGGGTGCCTCGAATTCGCTTCCTCAAATCGACGGCTTGACCATATTACGTGCAGGTAGCCTACCGAATTGACCACAGCCTCGTCACTTGTCACTCGCAGATTCTTTACGAATCGGGTATCGTGATGTCGCCGACGAGTCTCTTCTCAAAGGGCGCCGCCAGCCACCCGCAAAACCTAACCCAGCAGAAGTTTGCCCAGCACGACCCAGGGTGTGCCAGGAAGGACGCCTCATGGCGCAGACGCCAATACAGAGCAGGCTTAGCCCTCGTCGCGTGCAGCCGCGTCTAGCAGGGACCTCGCGTAAACAGTCTGACCAATGATGGCGTGCTCCCCTGGTCGTGACAGATGGATGGGACACCCCAGGCTGGCGTTGGAGCAAGGCACATCACATCTACCCCAGCCGAACCAATCACCCAATCTGATGTCTGCATCGGCTCATGACGCAAGTGCTCTAGAGTCGCATCCTCGCTGCAAAAGGATGATGATCAGCCCGCAGACGGCAGAGCGTTGCTATTTACGTCCTACATGCTCGATCTCCCAGTCTATCGGATACTCGGTCTTGAACCAACGACAGGACGTACCTGCAGGACTGCAAAACATACGAGGTGAGAATTCCAAGCACGTCTGTGGCTCGTGCGTGGCATTCTGTGGCGCTATAATCTGGCCGAGAGAGCTCCGAGTAAATTCGGCTTTGGAAGGAATAACAAACAACATCCACCCCCGCCAGAAGGACGATCTGTCTGTCTCGTCTCAGCTTATACTGTGATATCCCTGTTTCTACACACCCACCAGCACTCGGCCTCCTCAGGAGATTTTTTTCTTTTTTGCAGAGGCCTCAAGTCCCTCTCCTGATCGCTCTCTCACCCCGCATCTTATACGATGGGAATCCCTGGCTGGGCCCATCAGGACCAAAACTTAATTGACCAATGTCAGGGCTGAGCAACGATCAGACAGACGCCTTCTCCAAAGATATGACTATATCAGATTACTACTATTGACACAAACACACCTGCACTTTCGCCTGCTGACACGTACCATACAACAGCAGTGTTCAGTCAGGATAACCCAGCAGCGGTGTGCGGTCAGGCGTGACCCCGTCGCATCTCGACCATCGATAATCCCATGCATACTCACAGTAGCGCCAACTTTGTTTTGGTCGTTTGGGATGCGACGAGGAGACAACGCAGATGCTACTGCTACAGCAGCTTCCCGACCGTATCGTCTTCCTTTCGACGGTTATTATCTTTATCTTATTTCATTTTTCCACCCAAGTGCTAGGGCTGAGGCTCGGACAAGGTGTTCCGGTGATGTGACGTCGAGGAACCGAGGCCAGATCTCACCCTTTGTGAAGACCATCCAAGCTCGTTCTTGATTCCGACCTTTCCGTGCTCTTATGATCCCCGCTCTTGGGGCTGCTGGCCATCGCGCAGCCTTGGTTACACAGAGAAGGATGCCAGAGCTAGCAGGAAAGCCCCCTCATGGCAAAAGTAAACACATATATACATACATACATGTCTACGTCTTGGAGATTGTCGGGTCATTCTTTCGGCGCAGCTCCCCCGTTCTAACTTTAGCAGCCGAAAAATCCTCGAGTGGGGACCACGGAGGTTGCCTTCCTTCCGGGCTCGATAAATCGCGGCTTAAAAGAAGTTGAACATGGGCATTCGAGGTTCGAGCGCTTGGGCTTCCATTTATTTAACCCGACTGGTTGAAGGTTCCTCGCGCAGCACATTCCTCCACATCAGATCGACAGGGAGGCACGTACGCGAGGGAGTTGTGAGGGAAAAACTTGACCGCAAGGCAGGTGTATGATGTCCGCCAGGAGCAAAGCCGTGATGAGCCTTGCCTTGCAAGGCCCTTGAGGGGCAGTCCAGGTTCTTACACGCTTGGCATCAGCCCAACAGCTCCCTTGGCACACACAGACCCGGCGCCTGTGCTTTTGGAAGACACCCCTGGGAGCCGTTGACAAGAATCATTTTCGGCAGCTATGTCTTCCTTCTCCCCCTCCGTGGATAAAAATCTTGCAAAATTAGCAGCACACCTTGTCACCTCGACGAGCCTAGCCCAGGAACTTGTGAGCGGACACGATCCAGGCTCGGCCTGGTGCCGATCCGTGGCGTTGCAGTGGTGTGTGGCGCCATATCTTCCACAGACGTCTCAGCAGAAACCCGATATACTTTTGTATCAGCCGAGGCCGTCATAATTTGAGACATTGAAGAGCATTCCAGCCATCAGTTTTGTCTTCCAGGCTTCCATGCCCGACAGGATTTCGTTGTCATGACGACTTAGGTGGCGACGGCGTCCCTACCTGCTGGTGGGGCGTCTCGTAGCCGCCTACTTCGATGCATGCCTGCCAATGCATGCAGCATGCAGGCGCGGACCTTTTCCCCAAGCACCAATCCACTGTCTGACGTTGGGTCGGATGCCTGCCTCGCTTGGCCAACTTTCCATAGAGTGATTGCAGGGACGTCAGCAACACAAATTTCCGGCTGCAGAGAGGCGCTGGCGGCAGCGGCCGCACCTGGCCTGCGTGCATCCGCCATGTGAGACGAGCCTTCTGTTGGGAAGGCCAGGGGGGAGGGGGACGAAGCTGTAATGAGCTCACGACGACGTCCTTGCGCCCTTCCGATCGGCTCTCCAAAGGCTCCGGTGGGAATTTTCGTCCCCTTCCAATTAATAATTCATTTTATTATCTGCAAGCTTGCTTCCTCCTCGCTGGCAGAGGGCGAGGTTTGCCATCCTGTGCCCCCACAGCTCCAATCCGAAACAATGGAATGGCGGGGAGATGTGGAGGCTGGGCGAGACAAGACCCCACCCCGACTGGGTGGACAGATCAAATCTTGTCTCTACCATGGTAGCCGGGTGCCGAGAGGTCCTGCTCGCGACCTTTAATCTTGGGGAGAACAGAAACGACTACTTGACGAGGACAATCCTCGAAGACACAGTGTGCATCTATCTCTCTCTCTCTCTCTCTCTTTCTCCCTGCCTGCATGGGAAAAGGGAAACTGAGCTGTCAGGTAAGACAGGACCAGGAGAATGCAGTGAGTAAGGTGGGTGGGTGGGTGGGCAAATGCCAATGCTGACATAAACGCAAAGCCCCGCGCCAACTTGACTGCCGGACAGCATCGGAGCGGCGGGTCGCCGTCGCGGGGACGGGAGCCCGCTTTGGCCATTTCTAGCTCCTTGCTTGCCTTCGTTTGACCTTTTGAAAATCCTTGCCTTTGTGTGGGGGTAAAGAATGGCGATTTCGTTTCCGATAGCATGTTCAATATTGTCCGATGATCCACACCACTCACTCACTCCCCTCAGACTGGCGTGACTGGCTGCAAGGTAAGAAAGATGGAGGCTGCCTTTTTGGTTTTTTTTCTGGTGAGACGCAAGGGCTCTCCGCCTTCCTTGTCTTCCGGCCCCGGGAGCTGATCGTTTCGTCCTGCGTAATAAGAGCTTGGGGAGGGTGGGGGGCCGGGGTGGCTGGGGCGATGAGTGATGAGCGAGAACTCCACACCAGCATCATATACCTGAGGGAGCCTCGATCGATCTCTGGGGGGGGAAAGGATCAACATCCCGAGAGGAACCGGCTATACGTATATCGTACAACTATAGAGTGGCGGTGATGAGAGGAGGGCGGAAGAGCTCGTTTCCCCCTTGCGTTACGAGACGAGCTTGAGACGAAAAGGGAAAAGAGAGAGAGAAGGGAAGAAGAAGAAAGAGAAAAAACACGACCAGGCCGAACGGCGCATCCGATGCTGTAACGACGCTTGCCCAGAGACCCTGCTGCTACTGCTGCTGCCCCATGCCCGAGCATGTTTCTTCTTTTGCTTCTCTTCCCTCCATGCCGACTGCGGTGAGTTGCAGACGGCCATGACTGGCTGACAGCTGCTGTGAGCCTCGTTACCCGGGTGTAGCCGCGTCGGCTGTGTGACGCTGACACTGCCCCTCGCCGGCGGGGTGACCAGGGGGCCCGGGGGGTGAAGAGCAGAGGAGAGGGATTTGTTGTGACACGAGAAGGGCTATCACAACCATGCAACGCGGCGGTCAAGAGATAGATGCCAGGTCCACTGCTCCTCTTCCTCCTCCTCCTGCTGTTGTTGATGCTACAAGACTCATGTGAAAGGGGCAGACGGATGGGGTTTGTAACCGTCACAGCCGGGGGATGGTGGCAAAGGAAGCCACAGACAAGGCATCACTGGCCGGTGGTTCCTGCGCCGTGTGTTCGGTTTTGTGCCTCTCTCTCTCTCTGCCTCCCTCCCTCCCAGCCTGGTACGAGCCAAGTTGGTTTCTCCCACACGTGCAGCAAGACCTATGCGAGTTGTATGTGGCTACCATGCAGCTGTGGGCAGGGTTCCAAGCTCTCCTCAACCGGAAAAAGAAAAGGATGAGAGGAGAGGGGGGGGAGGGGGCGACGAAAAAGGAAAAGAAGCAGAAAGACAAAAAAGTAACCTCCTGCCTCCCTAAAAACCCCCCCAGGGCAAATGACGAGGCCGACCACAGATCGTGGCCATACTACGTTGCTACCGCCTGCACACACACAACACGAAGCAAATAAGTGTACCGCCTACCCGACGATCCCGTGTGCTCTATTTGTCCTTGGATGGTTTCGTGAGGCGGGGTCCCAACGGGGATGCCGGTCTCCATTCTGGAGAGCGGACGAGGGGTTGGTAAAAAAAAAAGAAAAGAACCTTGTTTGGTCTTGGTATTCTCAAGCCTTACTTTTTTCTCTCTTTCTTTCTTTCTTCTTGGTTTTATACTTTTGGTCTTTTCCCCCGTGATGGATTGTCATGCCTGTGTCGTGTCATGACTGGACTAGATCAGTCTGGCGAGGCAAGAGAGGGGAGGCAGTAGAGAGAAACGTTTCCTCCCGTCATGTTGCGGATACGACTCACACCAGAAGAGGTTCACAAAAGTCGTTCTGCAACGTATACACATATAACATATATATTTATATGTGTCTTTTGGTGATACCAGGCTGGCTGACAACACACACACACACAGACACACAGAGGCACACAGACACACAGGCACACACACACACACACACACACACACCACTGGAGCTGCGGTGGAGCAATGCTCCTGAAAAGAGAGAATGCAAGATGAGGAACGAGCACGACCGTTCAGCTAGACTAGCCTCTGTCACAGCCGTCGTGGCTCTAGTGCCGGCCCTTGCTTTGCACGATGTGAGCTGAGCTGCCACATCCAGCCCTGTCCCGTCCCTCGGTCTTTTTTTTCCTTCTTCCTCTCCCTGCTCTCAAAGTGTTTTAGGACTATGGAAAAAAACCGGGTCAGCCTTTTTCCCACGGGGCAACAAAAAACCATCGCATGCCAATGTTATGGGGCGGTCCGGTCATTACAGGCACGTTTTACCATAGTAGTAAGAACTATGGGTCCTACCAGAAAGTCTAATACAGCCGCGCCTTGCTTTTTTCGCTGCACTTGGGCCACCCGAAACCGTGCAGAGAGAAAGAGAAGGGGGGGAAAAATGGGAGAGAGCAAATGGAAGCGCCTAGTTGTTGGAAGGTTTTACGAAATCTCAGCTGCCCAGCCTGCTAAGCTCGAGCAGGTCCCTTAGCTCCGGTATTATGAACTTCGCATCTCCGGGCTTGTCATGGCGAGGCTGCCAGTGGAGTTGGGGGGGGGGGGCCTGTTCAAGTGCGGCGAGGAGCGAGAGGGAGGGAGGTTTCGTTCGTCTTTCTTGGACGAAAGCAATGGGACCGGCTGGCCCTTGTCCGGGCTGGGGGTTTTCTTGGTAGTGTGTCACGGAAATCTTTCAATGGTTGTACCGGAAGAGAGCAAACCTGTGATGGGAATCCACTCTCCGTCTTGAAGGAGAACAAGAGAAAGAGGGGACTTTACGAAATCTCGATTGGGATATTTCCTGTTTTTTTCTTCTTCTTCCTCTTTCTCCTCTCCCCTTTCCCAGGCCCCATCATTATGTTGCCCTAGCTTGGCACGGTATTTTCGAAATGGCATGATGTGGCAGTTCTTGAGCTAACCCAGACGTGGTCCACATTGCGGTGTTCGTGATGTCCAGGCTCGTCCAATGGCACCTGACCTGGACCCATATCCTAAGTGACTTAGTTGAACAGGTGGACTGGGCCATGTGTGGCATTGTTCAGGTTTTTTGGTTTTTATCTTCCCTTTCGGTCAGAAAAAAAGTACTTGCTTCTTCTCCCCACCCCCACCCCCCCCGGGCCATGTCCTCCCTTTGCCCACCCGCATGAACACTGACACACAAGCAAAAAAGATCCTGTCTTGCCAACTCATCGTTCGTGGCGTCACTCTGGCGGGCGGTCGGCAGCGTGGCATAGACGGGGGCCGACCCTGCTGAGTCGCTGAGGTGATGGGGATGCGGCCTGTTCAGGGCCTTTCCGAAACCAGCAGGGCCAGCTGTGTTGCTGTTCTTGCGGTGTGGAGGGGGGGAAGTTGTATACATCAGCAGTCCTAGCAGTAGTAGTAAGTGGTAGGGTGTGGGTGATGTTCTCTTCTACTCCAGGAACAAGGGAGGGGAAAGGGCTAGTATTCAAACCTCGAGATTGGCCGAGATTCGACTGGGCAGTGGTTGTCCTTGTCTTCTTTAGGTTTGCTGGGAACAAGAAATCTCATAGGTCTCGGCCTGGTTCGCGCTAGCACCTAAGTGGAGGCTCTTTTCTTGTTGCTTTGCTTTGCGCCTTGGAAAAGCAAGATCGAGAAAAGAGAGGAAATTCAAGCTTTCTTTCTGACCGCAAAGGTGGGCGAGAAAGAAAGGAAAAAGGCGGGTGGTGAGTGGACGAGAGGAGGGGGGAGGGTCCACCCGATGACGCGCGCGAGGGCTGCTACTACTGAGCCCAGCCAGCCCCAGCCCAGCCTGCTGCATTACCGGCCGTCGTTATGCAGGAGAGATGCGTGCTGCTGTATGATCAAGGGTGAGAGAGCCCACAGCCAACAGTACAGAGGAGATGGGGTCGTCGTGTCTGAGCCAGGGCTTTGCATATGCCCGCGCCGTGGTGTGTAGGACTCCTACGTAAGAGGATGTCTCGCACTGCGTGCTTCTCTGCTTCTTCTTCTCTGTTTGTCTTGGGTCTCATGCGTGAAATTCTATTGTCACCATAACGCATGGCCTGGCCCCGTACTCTGGTATAAGTTTTGAGACAAGGCGGGGCGTAATTGGTTCCAGGGCTCGCAGTTGGTCAGACTCTGTAGAAGTGGTACTTTAAAAGGAAATTTCCGATCCCGCGATACCAGGAACAAGCTGGCCAGTCTCTCTCCCTCGGCCCCACGGAGGAATGATGGTTTAATGGGCTGTCATGTCAACGGGCCGCTCGTGGTTTGTTGTTGTTGTTTGTTGTGATTTTGGGGGGGTAGACTAATCGACCGCCTTCGAGGCTCTGCTATGTGTAAGATGACATGCCAGACTCTTGGTACTGGTCGCGTCCATGAGAGAAGAAGCCATGTCTCTCATTCCTTCTTACACGACAAGGCCCCTCGATTCTCTGGGACCCGCCCCAGCTTGTTTCCCGTCCTGGCATGGTGCTGTTGTCTTTGTGGCGCGGGATCCCTGTAATTGTTTGTGTACTAATAGGCAGAGTATCTGGGGCGGGTTGTTGGAGGATGAGGAGGAGGTGGTGGTGGTCTTGGGTGCTGGGTGTTGGTACGCCATCGCCATGGCGCGCGAAGGAAAGAGCAGACCTGGATGATGCTACTACACTAGGCTGCAAGTGGAGAGTACTGAGAGACCTGATCCGTGCTGGGGCAGACAGCGTTGATCCAGGTACCTGCTTACCTACCACCACCTCCTGCTCTCTCTTTTCTTTCGTGCTTAGGGTCCGTACTCCTGCCTGAACGGGGCCCTGTTTCCCGAAAATCCCAGCGCCCACCTCCGCCGCCCATTTTCCACCAGACAACCTGCCAACTGCTGCTGCACTGTCGCTGTACCATTTGCCACTACGTAGGAGTACCATAGAAATAGACTTGTTTCTCAAACAAACCCCCCCGCCTGCACAGGTCGCATCAGTAGGGAATGCGACGCCAACAAGCAAGGGCTTCCGTCCCGAGTTGCACTGCGCCGTGGCATAGTAATTGGCTTAGCTGATAGAGGTTAACACTTCGCTAGACAGGGAGACAAGGAGCAGGAAGAAGAAGACGAAAAAGATACAAACTGTATAGTCATCTGGACCTGCCGCTCCGTTGCTTGGGAGAGGGCCACCAGCCGCCAGCCAGACACACACAAGAAGAGAGAGCGAGCGAGCCTCGAGTTCAGGGCGCTCAAGTACCGTGTACTCTACATAGCACAGAATGAGTAGTAGCCACCACAGTACAGAGTACTGCGGGATACATGCCGCTACGGGATATCACCCATGCATGCCCTTCGGTAGGGTGGGGCCTCGTCGCGCCTGGGCGAGCAACGTACACCGCGGTATATGCAGTACCAGCAGCCCCTTGTTTGATCTTCGAGCTGGCGCCTATCTGGACCGGGCTGCCCTAGGCACAGTAGTTCCAGAGTGTGTGCGCCTGTGCCTGTGCCTGTGCCTGGCTTGTGCACGACATTGCTGGAAATGATCACTTCCAAGCCAAGGAACGCGGGACACTCGACCGATTCCAAAACCCAGAAAATCTCCGCCTACTGCCACAAAAACAAATCCATCTCGACTCGGCAGGATTGTGGTTTAGATCTTGATCTCGACTCTTCTTGGGAATCCCAGCCCGCTCGAGCTGTCGATCCTGTCCGATCCAAGCCCCTCCGCCTCGTATTCTCTCTGTCTCTTGTGGTTTTTTTGTGGTTTTTTTTTTTTTTTTTAATGTTCCTGTCCTCCCTCAGAACAACTTCAATTCCCCTTTCCAAACAACCTTATCTCGACCCTATCCTGACGACTACTGCTACCACCACCACCACCAACATCCTGGACCGCAATTGGTGTGTTGTATCCAAACTAGACCAGTTGACCGTCGATCCATACCAACCACTCCAACCAAACCTCACTCGACAAGCTGCAGCAGCCACAACCACCTACACAAGCAGCCAGGACGACGCCCCCCCCCCTCCCAAAACACTCACCACGCCCTCGTCTCCTGCATGCAGCAGCGACCAGCGGCACCCTGTCCCTTTCCTTCTGATTGCTTGCTCAGCTCTTGTCCACAAGACCGCCGGCAGGATCTGGATCTGACAGGGACTCCACTGCTTCCTTGTCGACCCGCGGGTACCTGGCTGTACCGCGACTCTCCGCCCTGTGGTCTTGTACCTTTCACTCCTCCAGGTATGTCCCAGTCGGTCCAGTTCACTCTTGGGTGCTGGAACAATTGTTGGTGCATGTGCTGCTATTATGCTAGTATTACTCTATCCCATCCAAACACCATCCCTGACGTTCCCCCTCTCGCTCAGCTGCCACTCCTGCCACCACCACAACCACCAATAACTCCTACTCCTCCTCCTCCTCCTCCTACTTCCTTCCCTCTTGACCCAACTTCCGTTCTCTCTCTCTCTCTCTCACGAGTGTTTACTCTTCAACCATCTTTTTTTGTTTTTCTCGTTCTTTCCTCCCTTTCCCCTCCGTCTTTTTCTTTTCTTTCTTTCCCCCTTCCCTTCCCTTGCACTACAGGTCTCTTGGCAGCCGTCACCGACCGGCGTGCCTTGACCTCCTTCGATCGTTGCCTCATTCGCCTTCCCTTCCTCACCCCCCGAGACAACGCATTAAATCCACAGATCCTCTCTCCAGTCGATTCCTCCTCCCCCTTCCCCACCCTAGCCAGTAAGAAGCCTCCCTTCCCTGAGTTGCCAGCAGCTCCTCCCCATCATCGTACATTGCATTGCATTGCCTGCATTACTGCTTGCTCCTCAAGTCGAGTCACCCCAAGCCCATCCCCCTGCTGTGGGCCGTCCCTGACTGTCCCTGGCCGCTGACACAGACAAGCCGCAGCACAGCACAGCACAGCACAGCACACCAGCAGCCACGCCCAACTGCCGTGGAGCCCACCAGCAGCAGGAGCACCAATTGATCGGCAGCAGGAGCACGCTGGTCCCGTTTCTGCTCTGTTCACACTTCGATACTCGAAGAAACGTGACTGAGCCTCAATTTCAACCTGGGCCACGAAATTGAACCCCTCGACCCCGTCAGCGATATTCCTCCTCCTCCCCTTCCCTCGAGCGGACAATGCCATGACGATGCGAATCACGACCGCCGCGAGATCCCGATTCCCTTCAGCCCCGCCCCCTTCTCACGACGGCTTGGCCTCGTCCAGATAATCTGCACCAGACCAAGATGCAGGCTGTCCCCAGTGTAAGTCAGGTTGTACCTTACCTCGGCCAGCGTTGTTGTAGCTAGGGGCACGGTATAAGGGCGGAGGATCCCCCTGCCGCAGCAGACTTGGGGACGCATGCCCCTACCTAGCCTATCCGTTTACGAGCAGAGGGCGAATAGTTACCCTCCCCCCACCAACCCTCCTTCGAACCATGGCCACGATCAATTAACAGGATGCTCAATCCCTTTCGAGTCGAATACCTGCTAATCTGAGGTTCCCTGCTGCAACAGTTAGTTGGGACCGGCACCGTCGTTGCCGCTGCTTCTACTGGCCTTGTCTTTGGCCAGCCCTCCGACCCAACCCTCCCGGCCTCCTCCCAACGACAATCACGGCCCTCTTCCCCCCTGGTGCGAAAAGTATTTACCGACTTTAGCTACGACAGCAGCTCGAGAGCCACGCCCACGCCTCCCCCAGCCTCGCGTCCAGGAACGAGCCCTGCGGTCAGCCTGTCACAACCTGGCGACGGGCATTCCGGCCCCACCCATGACCAGCAGCACCACCACCCTGCACCGCTCTACTCCCACCCGCTCAGTGCCAACGGCCAGCCAGCATCGGCGGGAAAGCAGGTCACCCCACCAAAGGCACCAAGTCGACGACAGTCGTACATCCGGCCGGCTGACGCCGCCCCGAGCATCAACGAGAGCTCCCGAGACTCGTTTCAGTCCCACCAGAGCACTTCTTGGATAAGGCGTCTATCCTTGCGGCCCAGCTCGCAGCAGGACAGCCCTAGGTCGAGTCTCGGTCCGGATTCGTCTATTTCCTTCTCTCAGGCCTCTGGCTCGGTCGTTCTCTCTCCTACGGTTTCGTTGACGCCGACGGTGCCCCCGAACAAGCTGATCAAGCGATTTGGGTCTACTAATGAGAGCTTGTTCTCCCGGCGGCAGTCTAAAGGAGAGATCCCGACCCTACGACGACCTGCTACGAGCCACCAGCGGTCTGCCACGGTCCAGCAGCTGCCGGCCTCACCAGATACAGATATGCCCTTCGACAAGATGTCCCTGGACCAGGTGTCACGACCTCGTGCCTCGACGACTGGACAGACGCATGCACCTCTGAGACTCCAAGAGCCCTCGAATTGGACGTCTTTTTTTCACATGAGGAGAGTGAAGACGACCAGACGTGCGAACGTAAAGAGCCCCAGCGCTGAGAGCAGTCTTTTGGACTATCCCTTGCCCAAGATGAGGATTCGTGTCCGGCACGGCAGCTCTCCTCGCCCATTTCTGGTAAAACCGCAGTCCATATCGGATGCAACCTTTGAGGTAGCTACGGCTGAACCAGATCTGGATCGTCCCTTCACCATGGAGACATCGGCTCGTTCCGAAATGAGTGCCCGGGACTCTGACCAGGTCTTGTCGGAGCAGTCTGACAGCACCCCGGCAAGGAAGGCTCGGCGGTCTCTCTCGACGCAGTTCAGAAAAGCCACTGCGGGCAGCCTGCGAAGGACAAAGAGGAAGACAGACGAGAACAGCGCAACGAGACGATATGCATCTGACCCTACATCGTCTTCGACAACAGACGCAGCACGGTCAGGCGATCGCGGGTCTAGTATCAACGAGCTCTTCACACCGCCCAAGTCTGCACACCGCGCTAGTCAGAGTGTTGAGATGTCTCGATCTCATGACCAGATGCGAGATTGCTCATCACCCATACCTCCTCTCTCGCGGCTTTCCACCTTCCACATGGATATGTCTCGAATGGGCCCTTCTCCGCCACCATCTGCAGGTCTTTTGACATCCAGCCCCACCCAGTTTAGTCCGACTACTGCGCCATTTGGCGCCCCAGTTTCGCTGCACAGCAGGGCCGTGTCCAAGGAAGGGGCTTCCACCCTCGCCGGCTCTGAAATGTCAGTGCCTGGACTGGCTTCTGGGGATGACGATACGGACTATAGAAGTGACGCGCTGTTTGACTCGTTCCGGACTACTGATACCAACAGGTTAAGGATGGTCGAGACACCCCTGGACACGATGTTCGACGAGACTTTCCCCGGTGCACCTGGCAACGGCAAGACGAAGAGACTGTCCATCCAGGAGATTTTGGGCAATTCATGGGATGGAAACACCCAGATCTTGGAGGAGGACGAAGGAGGTTCGACGCCGCTGCGCGGACTGCGCGGGCTCCGCATCGCAGACGATACCTACGATGCCGAGGATCGGGCCACCGAGATCGCCAAATACCAGCTCTCGATGGGTGATCGGAGCATGGGCAGGCTTTCGTTGGACACGACAGACGATGACTACGACTGGGCCAAGGATGACGAAGAAGCTTTCAGCAATCCTCTCTCGCCACCTGTAAGCTCTCTGAACCTCCGAAGGGGGCCCAGCCTCCTCCCTCTGCGGTCGGCGCTGTCCAGGATCAGTGACAAGAGCACTTCCGACGGATACACAGTCGCCAGTCCCACCGAACGACCCAGGAGCAATGTATTCGATTGGAGCGAGCCTTCCCAGGAGAAGAACGACGACGGGGTTTCCCGGCCCAGAACCGCTCACGGAAAACAGGAGTCGGATCCTCGAGGCGGCCGGGCGTCCAACCGAAAAGGCTGCGCGCCTGCTCACATACGCAGCCAGAGCGTACCAGTCGTCCATGATCCACTGGAGACCACCAAGAATGCTCCCAAGTTTGGAACGTGGGCCGTTGGTAACAAGAACGCCAGCGAGGAGTGGGACGACGACTTCGACTTTGACGAAGCTAGTCATTCCGGATCCAGCTCGAGACCTGCCAAGGGCCTCCTCATGCGTGTGCCCGAGTCCATCCGAGCCACGCAGCCGACTGTGAAGGCGCACTCTGGCCAGATCAGGGAACTGTCGCTGCTCGTTAGCAGCCTCAAGCGACTCTGTAGGCAGGGCCGGGAGCTGAACCTGACTGGTGGCCAGGCGGCTTCACTGTGGAAGGAGGCCGAGAACATCATCTCCTTGGCGTCGCCTGACGAGGAGGAGGAAGCAGAGGAGACCGATACGGACCGAAGCTTTTCTGATTTCGACCCATTGACGGTCGACGAGCGCTTCCTTGACGAAGGGTTTGATGCTTCCACGCTGGACCGCTCGGAAGGGTCGACACACAGCACTGACCCGGACATTCCCAAGAATGCTGTGGTAAAGGAGAAGAAGGTGGCACGAAGACGTTCCGTCTTCTCCCCAGATGACGACATCTTTGGCAACAACGCATCCCTCGAGGTACCCGCCCCCGCCACGCGGCCGCACACACCTCGGACGCCTGAGCGTGTGAGGGAATTCCACACACCTGACGGGACCGTCGTCTCGTCAGTCATCGCAGCCATGGAGCAACAGCGGTCTCAGCCAAACCGACCTCCAGAGTCGCCGCTAAAGCCGTCTACAGCCAAGCTCTTCTTCGACACAAACAGCCTCCAGGAGCTTGTGAAGCGAGCAAATTCCATCTTCCACACCCTGTCCGACATTGTGCGGCGGGAAGAGCTCCTCACCATGAGCCCGCAGGCTACACCTAGACATGACAGGCACAGGCGCGGTGGGAGCCCAGCGTTCACACGGGTCTTCTCGGGTCCTGATGAAGGATCTCCGCGCCATCTGGTTAAGAGCCAGAAGAGCCATTCACCGATGCCACGAAGTTCACTCGAATCAAACGGCCTGAGCCAACGGATGCAGATGATGACGGTCAGCTGAAGGCCGGCACTCAACAGACACCATACACACACATTTCATACCAAAATAATGTTTGATTATTCGCCACCCGGTGGAATCGATGTTCCTCCCGTCAATCACATCAACAATGACGACGACCAGCACACACGCACACACAACTATGTATATGTACGAATACTTAAAAGCTAAATCGGTTCATTTCCTGGTGCTTTTTTTTCATTCACGGTTCATTTGCATAGCACAACATGGATTCTCAAAAAAAAGAAAATGAAACAGAAAAAAAAAAGGGGGGTCACGGCCTGGCCCATGGAAGGAGGTCTTCTTTGGCACAACAGCAGAAGATCTGCTTGATCTCGCGCCTGGCCAGAACAGGCGGGATTCTATACCAGCAGCAGGTCGGAAGAAGGGAAAACACATTTTCTACTGGTCCAAGGGAGAGGGCTTTCTAAATATACCAGGTTGTCATCACAAGGGACGGGCGGAAAGCCGACAGAAACACGCACGGACTGCAGACCCGCGAGGGTAATGGGACACTGTGAGATGACCAGACTGGTCTCTTAGGATACTGGCCAGTCTCGGCCATGGGACCCAGAAACGGGTGCAGGAGGCAAAGCAAGCAAGCAGCATTTGGCCAGTGTATGCATTACGGAGCTCACATCGGCTTTTGTATGGAATCTTGTTTTCATCAATCAGTGTTGTAGTCTTTATGAGTCTGTGTGTGCAGGGCGGGAAGAACAGGAGGTGTTGTTCTGGAATGCCTTCGCAACCCGCTCTCCATCGTAATGCATGCACGCATGCAAGGAATAGACTTTGTATGACTACACAATCTTGGTTTCTCTGGTGGCTGCCGGACGATGTGATATGCTCTGTTGATAGTGCTATCATAGATAGATAGGACGTCCATTCCGACTACCCAATAATAAACACAGCATATATGAAGCCGCCAGCCAGCCAGCTAGCCAGCCAGCCCGTGGCGCAGAGTCTGTCTCCACCACCCACGTCTGTCAAGGCTTTCAATATACGGTACATGCCGTCATTAAAATTGTAATTTTCCAAAAGCCGCAATAAGACAATGCAGGGGGCAGACGAGTGTTAGTCTTGTGCCTCCCAGAGACGGCGGCACGATGACCTCGGTCATGTTGCGCTACGCAGTGGGTAGGGGCCGGTGCGATGGTTGTCCGCCTCCCCCTTTGGTTGCCGCGCGCTAGTGCCAGGGGGTCACACGGCTGGGGGAACTTTGGCGCCAGCTTTGTTGTTTGTGCTAGAGGAGGTTGTGTGTGCGTGCGTGCGTGCGTGTGTGTGTGTGTGTGTGTGTGTGTGTGTGCGTGCTACAGTGTGTGGTAGGTCATGCATGCATGTATAGTATGTATTTGTTACTTTACCTTGTGAAAGATTGTGAAAACCCTTCCGGAAGGGTGGAGGGGGAGTTTCTTGATACAACATGACTAGTAGTAAGTTGAGCGTGCGCGTTGCGGAAAGAAAAGTATGGGGCGCTACGGCGACGACGAAGTTCGTGGGTGGTTTGGGTTGTGCTTGAACACACCGGGGAGGGGGACCATCCGGGATCGGCAGGTGCTGTGTCGGAATGGTTCAATTGGGTTGTTGCGATGGTTCCTGGCCAAGGGGGGGGGGGGCTTTGTTGGGTAGAAGTGTCGCGAGTTTTACAAAGTTCTTGGTATTGGTTTTGCTTTCATCTTAGTCTTGAAGGGAAGGGGTTGGGGGGCAATTGTGCAGATGCAAGCCGTCGGCACTCATTTCTATTTCATCTCGACGGCGTTCATTTGGAGGATCTACCTTTCGAAGATTGGATAGGGTAATCTCGCCAGAACAGAAGACGAAGTGAGGCAGGGATGGGGCTTCTGGAGGTTTACGAGATTGCCATTGTCTTCATTCCCTGGTCTCTCACGTGGTATGATATCTCATATAAAGGGAGTCTTCATCTTCTCTCTTCGTCGCGCACAGCACTGGGGCCAATAAGCCGATTTGGGTTTAGCCTATACTATCTTCTCTCGCTGGCCACAACGTGGGGCAGGGCACAAACAGTGAGCTCCCCTGTTTTCGCCGCTGCCTGTGAGCTAGCGTGGCACGGTGCTGAGGCGGGGGCGCTGATAGTGAGCGGTGAGAGCAGAGCACAGCAGGGCAGAGCACAAGCCGGAGGGGGGGGGGGACGATGTTTTGGGGGGCGGGCGGGCTCTAATCTCGAGGAGGTGAAGTAGAGCTACCCACTTTTTGTCACCACTAGCCAAGGCAGAACCGGCTGGTTGATTGGCTGTAGCTGCACGGTCCTTTCCTCCAGATCAAAAATCAACAAACCAGAGTCCACGCAGCAACCCAACCGAAACCCAAGCTAGCTGCACCACCCCTGATTTCCCCCCGCCCCAGGCCCTCGCGCCGCCGTCACTAACCAACCATCACTGTGCTGGTGGTAGTACTGTGGTAGTGGTAGTAGCGTTACTTTTGGCCGGGCGACCACAAACCAAAACAACCCTTTCACGCTTATCCCCTCTGGCCCGCAGCTCCTGTCTCTCGCCCTCGCTCCCAATTCCGCCATCCCAACCCATCCCAACCCAAAACACACATACCAGCAACCTTGCTGTCGTTTCGCGTCCTGTCTCTCTGATATCGTCTTGCCTCTTCATTCCTCTCCTCTCGACACCAGACCACCGTCAATATGCGTGAGATTGTAAGTTCGAAGCCCCCCTGACGATCTTCTCGTCCAAGAATCCTACCCCCCAAGGGTCCTGAGACGCGTCGGCCTTTTTTTCGCATCGTCCTGCCCTGCCCCTGAGTCTCGACCCCACTATCGCGACCTGCCCTCACCTCTGGGCTTCGATGACCTCGAGCCCAGGACTGGATACAATATCAGGAAGACGCGTCTAGATGGCTAATATGATGTTTTTTTCTGCATACAGGTTCACCTCCAGACCGGCCAATGCGTAAGTCGTACCCTCTCGTCAAATCCGGCCGTCTCCCCGTGGCGGCGGCTATCTTGCTGCCTGGGTGGGAGGAGTGAAAAAAACAACCAAACTGACACGTTTCCTAGGGTAACCAAATCGGTGCCGCCTTCTGGTGTGTATTTTCGACTCGATACAACGATATCGACATTGTGCAGCAGACTTGGATGCTGACCTCGACCACAGGCAAACCATCTCCGGCGAGCATGGCCTCGACAGCAATGGCGTGTATGTACTCTACCTCGGCTTCCCCAGCAAGATAGACGCGACTTGTGAGACTTCCTGCTGATCACCACATAGCTACAACGGCACCTCCGAGCTCCAGCTCGAGCGCATGAACGTCTACTTCAACGAGGTATGTCTTATCGGGTGACCAGGCTCGAGCATCCATCTCAGCCAACCCCTGTTCCCTCCACTTCTGGTACAGGCGAGCTTCCTCTTCTGACGCGCTTCTTATCCAGGCCTCCAGCAACAAGTATGTTCCCCGCGCTGTCCTCGTCGATCTCGAGCCCGGTACCATGGACGCCGTCCGCGCCGGCCCCTTTGGCCAGCTGTTCCGTCCCGACAACTTCGTCTTTGGCCAGTCCGGTGCCGGCAACAACTGGGCCAAGGGTCACTACACCGAGGGTGCTGAGCTGGTCGACCAGGTCCTGGATGTCGTCCGTCGCGAGGCCGAGGGCTGTGACTGCCTTCAGGGCTTCCAGATCACCCACTCCCTGGGTGGTGGTACTGGTGCTGGTATGGGTACTCTGCTTATCTCCAAGATTCGTGAGGAGTTCCCCGACCGTATGATGGCCACCTTCTCCGTCGTGCCCTCCCCGAAGGTCTCCGACACCGTCGTCGAGCCTTACAACGCCACACTCTCCGTCCACCAGCTGGTCGAGAACTCGGACGAGACCTTCTGCATTGACAACGAGGCTCTGTACGACATCTGCATGCGTACCCTCAAGCTGTCCAACCCCTCCTACGGCGATCTCAACTACCTCGTGTCGGCCGTCATGTCCGGTGTCACCGTCTCCCTGCGCTTCCCCGGCCAGCTGAACTCTGACCTGCGCAAGCTGGCTGTCAACATGGTTCCCTTCCCCCGTCTTCACTTCTTCATGGTCGGCTTCGCTCCCCTGACCAGCCGTGGCGCCTACTCCTTCCGCGCCCTCACCGTTCCCGAGTTGACCCAGCAGATGTTCGACCCCAAGAACATGATGGCTGCCTCTGACTTCCGCAACGGTCGCTACCTGACTTGCTCTGCCATCTTGTAAGTTTTCTGTGTTTTCTCCTCGCAAGCCTCCATGAACATCCTGGGCTTTTTGGCTAACCCCATGTTTCTCTCTTTCCCCCTTCTAGCCGTGGCAAGGTCTCCATGAAGGAGGTCGAGGACCAGATGCGCAACGTTCAGAGCAAGAACTCGTCCTACTTCGTCGAATGGATCCCCAACAACGTCCAGACCGCCCTCTGCTCCATCCCCCCTAAGGGCCTCAAGATGTCCTCTACCTTTGTCGGCAACTCCACCGCCATCCAGGAGCTCTTCAAGCGTGTCGGCGAGCAGTTCACCGCCATGTTCCGTCGCAAGGCTTTCTTGCATTGGTACACTGGCGAGGGTATGGACGAGATGGAGTTCACTGAGGCTGAGTCCAACATGAACGATCTCGTCTCGGAGTACCAGCAGTACCAGGATGCTGGTGTTGATGAGGAGGAGTACGAGGAGGACGAGGAAATCCCCATTGAAGAGGAGGCTTGAATTATCGTCTGATATAATGGAGGGGTGCTGCTCCCCGGCTGTGCAATGATCAAGGACCTTTTTGAGCGGGAGTCCCTAATCAACATCATTGTACGTTGTTCGTGGTACTTTACATTCTCAGCCTGCCACTATTGCGTGTCCCCACCTCTGTCTTGCGTGTGTGTGTGGATAGATATTCGATTCCGAGGGGTTCTGGTAATCGATTGACCGATCGTCTAAAAAGAGCAAAAGGGCAACTTTGATTTTTACAATATACCTCTTGTAGTTGACCCTTTTCCCACACGGACCAAAAAGCGAGCAAAGTTCTGTTGTGAATACCTAGGTACATACGCATGTCCTGCACAATAGGCAGTGATGTTGTTTACTTGCGTGACAGGGCAGACCTCATCACTAGTCAAAACTACAACCTGCGCCTCGCTTCTATGCCTCAAGCTGGTCAGAGCGGTGATATGCACTATTGTTCACCTCGTATGCATACAGTTAGTTCCCTGCATCTCACGTTCAAGGCGTATATCGACCGGGTTCCGGTGATATAGTGCCCTGCCCTCGGCGGTCGTCAACGTCTGGGTCTTGGTGAGAGAGAGAGACGTACGGCTTGATGCCTCGTATAGCAGGTGACTGGGATGTAAAGGTGAAGGAAGAAAGAGGAAGAAAGAAAGAAAGAAGCATAAAGAAGAAAGAAGAAAGGAGGGGGAACACAAAGAGAAGGGGGCTGGTAAAGGGATGGTGTGCTCTCCTGCTGTACATTTTCAATTTCTACCCTGGGCTGATTAGGTCATAGACTGGATGACTTTGTCATTAGTCTTGAAGTCCTTAAGGTAGTGGTGGTATTTGCAGAATAAGAGTCCTTTTGGGCTTGTGGATCTTGGCTGTCAAGTGTGTGGAATTGTTTATAAGGGCAGTTTTCAACTACAAACTACACCGTTCCCCCCCTCCCCCCCTCTCTCTCTCTTTCTCCATCGATTGTGCAGGGAAGTCTGCTTCTCGCTGTGGAGAAGGAGAATGGAGAAGTAAGCAAGCAGTCTTCATCCCCCGAGTTGTGTACACCTTGGCTGTCTGCTTCTGTAATTAGGGATTGATAAGTGCTTGTATTTCTTTGCACACTCTGTGAGGACAGTTTGGTATTTCAAGGGAGCCCCCCGCCTATTTTAACCAGTAGTGTTAATCTTACGGAGATTTGCTACATGGAACAAGTTAGTTATGGGACACTTGGATGGTCAAAATGGCTGGAGTCAATGATAGCACGGCAAAGTAGGTGACGTTGGTGATGTGAAATCATACCGTGACCCGGAAGTCCCCACAATGGAAACATCTGTTATTTAAAATGATCCCCTAGACGCCATGAACTTCCTGTGCACCCACCCACCTGAGAAATTTCCTTCACCATAGTTGTATAATTCTGGAGGCTTTGCTCTGTGTTGGATTATCAGGGTCGCGGGCTTAGAGAGCCTCCAAGAGTTGAGTGACCACCAGTCTCTGATGAATTGCTTGATAATTGACATCCATTGTTCACGAGAGCACTTTTACTTTATTTTCTGTGTAACCAGTCTCAATGTTCACTTGGCTCAGCTGTTTAGACTCTCCCCAAGCTCAGACCCCTGAGGTAGCCATTCATAGTACTGACTAAGATAATATAGTGCGTAGAATCCGTGTCGACAACAGGCTGGAAGGATCGAATAACTATTTGTCTACAGGTTAACTATATTTTATACCAGGGCCCAACGCCAGGCTCGCCTCGCGTCTCTCTGCCGATCAGCGGCGCTTATCTTTACTTTTGGGCGCAGAGCGGAAGCCTCTCTCATCTTCCGTGAGCCTACAAAAAGAATAGAATAATTTATAAGCTGGATTGGAGTCAACACTTGCTCGCATGATGGGACGAGCGGCGGGGACAGCGCAGCCACATTCGAACTAGCGGGCGCCTCGGCGGTGTTCACAGGAGAGGCAGTGGGGAGCCAGAAGAATTGGCGTTTAGATATGGATGAACGAGCAGCCCAGTGGAAGGAGGACGGTCTACATCAGGGATGTCTCTATGTAAGCGCTCAGTTTCCTTGAATATTGCGACTGTGACTGGCGCTGGGATCTTCACAGGGTTACGGCGTTTGGGTGTGTGATATGTGGGACCCGCCTGGCGGCAGATGCAGAATCTCTGTTTATAAGGAAAGAAAAAGAACAAGAGTTCGATCATCCTGTGACGGCTGCGCACAAGTTGAAGCATGTGATGGGTGGATGGGTCAGGGTGACATTCGAAGGGGCCATGCCAGCATCATCTATGGTTACAAGCGCTGGTTGGCAGGCTATGGGTGTAAAAAGGACGGGGTAGCTGCCCACAGGTAGTACGATTAGCCCTGGAGGATAACGTATGTCGATCTTGGCCCGGCATGCAGCATGCATGCTGATACGATCCACACATGCATGCCTCTATAAGCGACTGCAACAGGGCGGTGGTCCACCTTGGTCAGTAAGAGGGGAAGAAAGAGGAAGAAGAAAAAACAACTCCGGTGCTCCAGTGTCCCTGCTGATAGATCAGAACACCAAAACTAGAAGAACAGACTTATCTGCGTGATGGGTTTTGTCGAGCGGCCGACGCCAAGGGCTGATGTTATGGACGGAGAGGCCGATGGAGGAACTATTTAGCAAAGCTGGACTCGAGGGCGGTGAACAAGGTTTCGTTGCTAGACCTGAGCTGCATTGAGCAGAAGAGAGAGAGATCTTGGCGGATCCCGGGAAGAGAATCCTGACGCCTGGCTGACAGGTTGGCGGCACGGTTGGTAGGACTGGGTCTCTATTGTCGATCCCTTTGAGCTCGGCCGTAGAGCTTGTTGACCAGCTCTCAAGATCGTGGGCCTCCAGGAGGGCGTGCGTCATCTATAGTTGGAAGTGTGATTGGGGGCATGCGTGGTGCGTGTTGTGATGGCCTCAGCCCGACCCGACCCAGTTCTTCTGTTTCAAGATGCTGCCATAATTCGCGCGATAACTGCTGTTGTTGCAAACGGTGGCTGTCATGAGATGATTGAAGCATCCCGCGCACGTGCTCAATTCACAGAGTTGAAGACATTGTGCTGGTGGCTGCCGGTAGCATTGGCTGGGAAAGGTGGAGGAATGGATTGCAAAAGAAGATACATAGTATAAGAGTGTGAGGGTTTGCAGTCTTGAGGCAGTATGTGGAGACAGAGCTCTTGGGGGAGGGACCCTGCCAGGCACAGACACAGACAAGCCCGCCATCGGCCACCACTAGGCCACTAGGCCACTAGACCACCACAGCGGCCCCCCCCCCCTGGCCTGTGGCCCTGTGCTGTGGTTACTATACTACTGCTATAGTAAGTAACAAGAGGCGTATCGTACCTGACCTGGATGTCACCCCCCACCCTACGCAACGCACCCCAACCACCATCCATCCTATCGCGTGGGATCCTCCATACCCTTTTAGTTCGCATCATAATTGTCTGCACAGCCCATCACACCTCTCCCTCCCTCCCTCTCCTTTTGGGACCTCACATTCTTGTCTGTCGACGACTTACCAGCACACATTCGATCACTAGATCGTTCATACATCCTTGACCGAGCCACCCGCCTGCCGCCGCCGTCGTTGGTCATCCACTTGAAGCGTGACCCGCGCGTTCTGAGTGCACAACCCCGAGCATAACGTACCTTTGTGAAGACGGGCCATTTAGTTCTTGCCCAAGACCCTGGCTGTTTGGACTAGTTGATCGAGTATCACACGCGGCCAAGGAAGGACCTTGCCCGGGAGCCTGTGGACAGTGGCTTGGACGCAAAGTGACTTGCCCTCCGAGGCCCGCTTTCCACCATCGCGGCCTGCGTCGCGGCTACTAGTCGAGCGCCTAAACCCCTAAACAGCTTTCGTGAGAGCAGATCCTTAGCAGCAGGCGGCCCGTTAGAACGGCCTGCCCTCAAAGGAAGAGATAGAAGAAGAAGAAAGAAACAGGCGTCTCATTGTCTAACCTCGTCGCCAGTGTGGCCTCCAACCGCCCGCTGCGCAACAAGGAGACCATTTACGACCCTGACTCACTATCTAATTTTTTGCGGGGGAGGATCCAACTTGGCCTCCATGGGAGCGTCCTGCAGCTCTATAAAGGACGATGGGCCCCAAGCTCTCGAAAAAGCAGACACACAGGGGCCTCGCCTCCATCAATTTTCCAAACCTGTTAATACGACCCCTCCTCGCCAGCACCCTTCCGGCGCTCTCACTAACTCTCGGCACAGCAAGATGACCCGGCTCATAAGATCTAAGACTGGCGACAACTCCTCTCGCCAGTGGATCACCGTGGGTGCGCTGGACGAGATCATCGACGCTAGAGTAGGGACTACCACCACCACCACCAGCAGCAGCAACAGCAGCAGTACTGGCGCTGGCGTGGTCACGGCAACTGACTACCAGAAGCTGCGTGAGGAGCTGCAGAGGCGCGAAGGGGCCCTGGGTTTCGAGCACAGTTTCGCCAAAGCGGCCTCATGCAAGGAGAAAGAGGTGGACAAGATTATCCGGGACCTGAGGCGGGATGACGACGAGAATGTCTTTGCCGTCGAGCCAACACGACAGGGTTTCAACGGACAGCATCACAAGAGATTCGCCGGTGACCATTTTCTGTCCAACAAGGCCCTGATCGATGAGTCCAGGGTTCTGAAGGTCGCCAAGAAGCTGCCCAAGGGCGCACACCTGCACATCCACTTCAACGCGTGCCTGCAGCCCAACGTGCTGCTGGACATTGCCAGCAACATGGAGCACATGTACATCACCAGCGACTTGCCGCTGCTCGATGACCGGGACTACCACAACTACAAGCGCGCCAAGATCCAGTTCTCCATCATGGCGCAGGCGTCCAGCACGGGCAACCTCTTTGACGCGGGCTACAAGGACCGCCAGGGCGCACAAAAGTTCAAAGACTTTTTGAAGGAATTCCCCAGACACCGCAGGGACCAGGACGCCATGACGTGGCTGCAGGAGAAGCTGGTCTTCCGCGAGGAGGAGGCGCACCACATGCTGCAGACGGTCTCGGGCGCCTGGGACGAATTCAACACACGCACACAGATGATGAAGGGCCTTTTCAATTATGAGACGGCGTACCGCGCCTACACACGCCGGTGCCTAGAGGACTTTGTGGCGGACAATATACAGTATGCCGAGATCCGCCCTAATTTCATGGATACCAACCAGGTGTGGGTGGACGACGGGTCGAGCAAGATCGACAACATTGGCATCATGAAGATGATCATCGAGGAGTATGAGAAATTCCAAGCTGAGGCCAAGCACAGGCCAGGCGCGTACTTTGGCGGGCTCAAGATCATCTACTGCTGCCCAAGGTCTTATCCCAAGGACAAGGTCGCAAATGGACTAAAGCAGTGTTTGGAGTTTAAGAAGAGGTGGCCGCAGTGGATTGCCGGTGAGTGCGAAATCCCTGAACAGAGGGCTCCTCCCTCCCCCTTGCTCTTTGTTTCTGTCCCCAATTTCCCTCTGAGCCGTCGATTGATCTCTCCTCCTCTCTTCAGGATTCGACCTGGTTGGCGAGGAAGGCAAGGGCAAGCCCCTCAACTTTTTCATCCCCGAGTTCCTCCAGTTTCAAAAAGACTGCAGGGAAGCAAATGTCGAGATCCCCTTCCTCTTCCACTGCGGCGAGACGCTGGAGATGGGCTCGGAGACAGATGCCAACCTCCTAGACGCGTTGCTCCTCAAGTCCAAGCGTATAGGCCACGGGTTCGCCCTCACCAGGCACCCCTATATCATGGAGCGGATGAAGCAGGATAATATCTGTCTCGAGCTGTGCCCGATTTCAAACGAGGTGCTGGGCTTGACGCCGCGGGCCAACGGGCATGCCATGTACGCCCTGCTCGCCAATAACGTGCACTGCACGGTCAACAGCGACAACGGGACACTTTTTAAGTAAGCCGCCTTTCCCTTCACCTAACCCTTGCCGGTCTTTTTGCGGCCCACTTGCTCGATTCCTCTGATACTAATGTGCACATCATCATCAACAGCTCTACGTTATCTCACGACTTTTACCAGGCCATGGTCGGCAAGTCGAGCATGACGCTGTACGGCTGGAAGCAGCTCATCGAGTGGAGCTTGGAGCACTCGTGCCTGTCCAAGAAGGAATATGAGGCTATCCACGCCGTGTGGGTCAAGAAATGGGATGCGTTCCTGGACGAGGTCATTGCAGAGTTCGGGGCCCCTGCCGTCGCTGTCAAGGCCTCATGATCTTTTTTCTTTTGTTTACGATACCATACCATTTCTTTGTCCGTCTTCGTGATGCTTGATTTTTATAGGATCGCGACGCATCATGTAAACTATGTGTTGTTCCTGTTCGCATAATTATCTTCTGGCGGCGGCTTGCTCTGCCTTGTTCATCTCTGGCAGCAGCGTCATGACTTGCAGTACGATGGGGGGGAGGGACCCGGAGGGGGTACTTGTTCAAAGTTCAGGATTATCTACGGCCCGCTGGCTGTCTGACTGGACGACATGTGCTTATATGAGGGTGGGTATTTTTGTTGGTGTGTCACCATCTGTCGTCACCGCCACTGACCATAGACGATGAAACCCGTCAGCACTGGCACAGCTCGGCCTGCGAGAGGCCGCGCACTGTTATCCCACCTCTCACCCTTTCTCTTTCTCTTTCTCTGTATCGCTCCCCATCCGCGGCATCAGTCTCTACCAACTCTCACCACTGGTATTGCCTTCGATCCATCCATCCGGACCTCAGCGGAACAACGACTTGATGAACGTTCCGGTTCACCCGAACCCGGCGGAATCAGGCGCCATGTTTCCGTGCGTGAACTCTAAATCGACCAATGAGTTGTCCAGCTTTCCAATGGGGTTTGGTTCAACGTTGGCTTTGGCTCTGCGACTTGTTACAGAATTGAAGTCTCAGTGTCGACCTGCTCCCTCCCGGCTCGCCGTGTGTTCTTATTCTTTTTTCTTTTCTAGTCTTCTTTTTCTATTTTCTTTTTCTTTTGATCAGTGCAGTGGCCTTCCCCTGGAACTTGATGTGAGACTGTGATGTGCAGTTTACCCGCTCGGAACGGCGGCCTCATTATCAGACGCTTGAGATCGCCTGCATTGATAATGGTATCTGTGCGAGGGCCAGAGAGTCACTGGCCCCCACTATCGCCAGGTACCCTCTCCCCAGATAGCCTCACCTGACTAGCTGTTTCTTCCCTCCGTTTCCCCTTCCCTTTTCTTTTTTTCTTCTTCCTTTGGTAGCGCATCGATTCAGTCATTTCCATAATATCCACTCAACTGGAGGACGATTGGTTATCCTGGCGTAGAGGGGTTGGCTCTGCAGACCAAACGCTATGGGCACGGCAGGGTTCAAGAGAGAGAGAGAAAAGAAAACCGAAGAAAAAAGAACCCTAAACCCAAGCCATGTCTTGATGACACCTCACAGGATGCGCCGTTCACGTCTCCCAAGTGAAGCAAGTACCTGGAAGTTGCCGTCCCCTCCACGGATCGCAACCATCCCAAACGAGGCCCGGGGTGCGTGATCTACAACAATGGGACCTGCCAGCTGAACCCGACAAGCCTCGCCGATGTCACGTACAAAGCAACAAGAACCACCCCCCCCCCTCTACATCTTCTTCACAGTTTCGAAAATTGAGCTCAGCCGATCCGCACGGGGAAGGGGCACGCACACAGACCAAGATAGACTTTTCCGTTCACGGCAGCCTATACTGCGTCTCCTGGTTCCTTGGGACTATTTGGCTTGGGCAACACCCAACAGACAAAGCGTCGTGTCCAATGGCACCCCTTTTATCTGTTTCCTTTTCTTCCAAACAAAGCCCTCGATTATGCGATTGGGACAAGGCTTCTGAACCTAATCTCTCTTGAAACTTTTCCAAAAGGCCAGAACGCTTTGGGAAGATCATCACACCAAGTTTTGTTCGTCCTAGGAGCGCGGGTTGTCTGAAATCCGAAACCTTTTTTTTTTCTTCTTTTCCCTCTCCTTCTTCACTTTTCCTTCCTGTCGCCTATTTGCCCTTTTTTTCTTGTTTCTTTTGTCCTTCATCGCCGGATGCCATCAATCTCGTTGGTGTACTGATATAGACTTTCCCCTTTGTGTCTCGGAGCGCGCGTCTTTCTTGGCTGTTGCATTTGTGTATCAGTGATGGGTGATTACTTGGAGGCTACTTTCAACCTGGTTATGACCACGAGTGTGCTCTTGTATCCTGTACTTATCCCTACTACTACCTATGGCCTCCTTCCCTCTCTCACTCCTCCAGGACTTTGGATATGACGTCTATTAAAGTTCGATTTTGCTGTCTCAAGTCGGGTCGGTGCTTCTGCCAGTGTGCCTCGATCACTCTTTCTTCTTCACATGATCAGGTTCCATATCTCCCTTGGCTCTCAAAGCACCAGACGATCACGGTCTCCAAAGTCCGTTCACCAAGTACTTGAGCAGTCTTCGCGCAAGTTGGTGACAGTTTGCTATCAGAAGCCTATTCCATCCTCTCCCCAAGACCCACTTGGGTATAAAACAGATTCCCCTCCCGATGGCGCCCATGGCTCCTCACTCCACGATATCTGGACTTATGCCATTGATCATAATCTAAGTAAACGCTAAATCTTTTACCACCTCTACCACTATTGCTGTTGCTGCTACAACATGGCCAGCATGAACCAAGACTTATGGTGGGGAACATCCTCCAGTGCCACTGGCACGGGCTTGTCCTCCAATCTGCCTCCCTCCTCCAACCTGCCCGACCTGCCTGTCCCAAGGTCTACAGAGGACGTACACATTGCCCTGCTAGGCGCACCAGACACAGGAAAGACAACGCTGCAGCTGCGTTACACACTCCGGCAGTTCGTCGGCGCGGGAGGATCCCAGATAGGGTGTTTGCTGGGCAGTCGCAAGCACGTCCGTCTCGCTGATGGGACGGATGTACACCTCGTCCTGCACGAGATTCCCACCACCCAAGGAGAGCGACGACGACAACGACGAGGGGTAGGCAGAACGACGGATGCGAGGTTACTGGAGCAGGTGGACGCGGTGATGCTCGTCTTCGATCCTTCGTCTAGGGCGTCATTTGAGTGGATCGTTGAGGGACGGGTTGGCGAGCAGGATGTGGTGCGCCTGGGTAGCGAGCTACAGCTCGTTCGCGACGGCGCCGCCAGACAACTTGCTGATGAGTTTCGTCCTGCGGTGATACTGGACTCCGTTTCCAAGACATTGCCAACCGCGCCTGATGATGACACTGGGGGAAACCACCGAGACGACGAACTTGAGAGTAAGGGGAAGCGTGGCAATGTCATGGCCTCACAGTCTGCCTTGAGAAGCTCGAGCATATACAGCCAGACGACATCCCCCGTCCCCACCACCACCGTCGACACACGGCATGGATTCGAAGCTGCTACTACGCTTGCAAAGCCCACAAGCCCAGACGATGATGTCTATAACAACAACACCAGCGGGCTCGACACGGCAAGTCCTTGGCATAGTAGTACACCGCTCCCATCCCTCCATGTATCCGAGCTGCCAGTGCTGGTCATCGCCACCAAGGCCGACAAACTGAGAGACCACGGCGGGCGGCTGGAGAGACAGGTCAAGGCAGAAGAGGCCCGAGAGCAAGCGCACAGGCTCGGTCCTGGCGGCGGCGGCGGCGGCGGCGCATATATCGAGGTGTCGGCCAAGACGGGCGCCAACGTCGACGAGGCCTATGAGCTCCTCGTCGAGCGGGTCCTGGCGAAGCGGCGGGCGCGTCAGGAAGCTGCTGCTCCTGCCACTGCCAACCACACCACCGCTAGTTCTCTGGATGTACAAGCCATGGAGGAAGGGCGGCATTCCGCGGTGGTCGGGATGGTGCAAAGAAGGAACAAGGCCAAGAAGAGGTCGTGCGTGCCACCTTGCTGGGCTGCAGGGTGTCATGGCGCGATGGCTGGCTTGCCGTCGTGGCGTGACGTCTCGGGGGTGTTGTCGAGGCTGTTCACAGGAGGAGGAGGCGGCGGCGGTGCTGGCGCCGGGTTGGGTGATGTTCGTGTCAATGTGCAAGGGGTTGAGGACGTGTGGTGGGACGAGAAGACTACAGTCAAGAGTCCAAGGAGGATACACCTGAGGAGGGACAGTTCTGGTCGCTTGAGGGGCAGATACAACGGCACTGAGCTGCCTCTGACGCTACCGCGGCGCGGCATGTCTCTTGAGAGGAGCAAGGAGAAGGTGGAGACGAGCGCGAGCACAACGCCCAGCGGACGGGGCAGCATACCACACGAGCCTGCGAAGAGCAACCCCTCTCCTCCTGCTCCTCTTCCTCCTGCCGATGCTATCACCGAGTCGACAGGGTTCGACAGGTCCCAGGAAGCGAGGAGAGACAGCTTCACGATCCCACCAGCACTACTCAAGTCGCTGTCAAGAACCCTGGAGGGAAAGGGGCAGGCCGCCTTCCTCGCAAGCCCCGTGCGCGGTCCTTCCAACACGTCTGCAGGCGGCGGCCTGGGCCGCCTGGCCAGAAGCTCGCTTGCCCTCCGCAGGGCAGCCAGGCTGATGGAGACCAAGCCCAGGTTCACCATGATCGACATCCCCGTCGTCAAGAACACCAACGACACCAAGGGTGCAGTCCGCGGCACCACCATCACCACGACGGCGATTCAGCTTCCAGATTCACCCTTGTCATCCTCTCCTCCTCCTCCTCCTCCTCCTCCTCCTCCTCCTCCTCTCCCCCAGTATCCTCAGAAGAACGAGCACTACAGCGACAGACGAAAAGTACCACTCTCCCACCAGAACAGATACGAGCCCGCACCATACTCCTTCACAGAGCCCGCCGCCGCCATAGCCTCGTGGCTTGACTGTTTGCGAGAAAGCAGCTTCATCGAGATGCTGTCACCGCCGGCCTCGACAGTGACGGCGAGTTCGCACCGGTCAGGCAGGCGGCCCACCTCGGCTTGGATATGATGCCGCCCTCGAGTGACCTTTTGATTAGAGCGAGTGAGAGATAGAAAGGGGCAGAGGGGAGGAGCATGTTGCTGGGATGATTTCAGAAAGGTTGTTGGTTCTTGAAAGTAGAACGAGTGGATGAGCACAAGAATGCGCGGTGGTCATTGTGCCGTTCTTTCACAGCGGATTGTTCTCCAGATCTCGCTATATATTAACAAATTTCTAATTCTCATAATTCCTTATTTCCATTTGCTATCAAAATGGCTCATTTGTACTGCTCCCGTCACCTCGATCTCTTTTCCTGTCTTTCTTGCTTTTTTCTTCCTTTCTTGTTCCGGATTTCTTTTTCCTATTATAGGTTCTTAGTAAAGAACAAGCAGACCTCTATTGGAGCGCATTGAACAAGTTGATTATCCTCCCAAAAAGCTACATCAATAATCATATGATACTAGCAAGTACAAGCAAACCTGTTTCTCAGGATAGACAAGGTGCTTTTTGTTGCCTTTTGCGTTCGATCCCACACATCCCTTCCGTCCGTCCATCCGTCAGCCAACAACAACAACACCACCACCTCACTCACCGCAAGAACCAACCACACCCCTCCAGCAAACATCTTTTATACGAAACCCTCTTCTTTTCCAACCTAAGAGTCACCGCCCTTTGCACCTGTACGAGAAAAACGCGCACACCTCCCAGTTGAAAAGCATCAGCAGGACAAACATCCTCCCGCCTCTCCAATTTACCTCTCTCCTCTTAGCATCATCAGCGCGGGGGCCAAAGACCCCTCCCAACCGAACCAGCAACTACGGCGCTGTCTCAAGCCCCAACCAGAGCTCAGCCCTACAGGGCTTTGATAGGGTGCTGACATGATGCGTCGGCACCGGGACGGGGAGCGAGCGAGCGAGCCCCGAAGGGAGATAAATAGAGACGGAGAGAAAAAGAAAGGAAGAAAAAAGGGGGGAAGAAGAAGATGGTGTGAAGAATGCGTCTCTCTCTGCATATAGGCCCCCTCTTTTTTCCTGATTCTCTCATGAACAGGAGACTGATAGGGGAAGGCGAAGAAGAAAAGGGAGGGTGGTGTGATGTGCGAGGATCCCACCAAAGAGAAGTGATAGCGAAGGAGGGTCGCAGTTCGATCAGCTTTGGGGCCAGCGCATACGATGCCATGCATCTTAAGCGAGGATTCATTTGAGAGAGACCTGGTCAGGTGGGGGGAACAGCGTGCAGGCAGGATTGCACGCGGCCGCATGCATATTGGTTCTTCCTCACTTATCCCAAAAAAGAAAACACCATGTGCTGGGGGAAGGGGGAAGGAGTCTGTTCGCCGACGAGGAGGATTGTAGTCGCCGTCTGGCTTGCGCGTGTAGCAATGGATTTTCAATTACAGTGACTGCCGCAACCGGACCACCTTCATCATGTCAAATACGCGGTGTTACAGTGTATTGCTGCCCATGTCGACCCCGATCGGGACAGCATGGGCTTCGGCTTTCCCTCTAGAGACAGAGAAAGTAAAAAGAAACAACCCATTATCGTCATAATTGATAAAGAAAGTGGGGATGGGAGGGCAGGCCTGACCGTCTTCACGTCGGAAACGAGGATCCTCGGGCGCATCCGACTCGTCGCCGAGTACCTTGTTGTGCAATGAATATCGATGCTGTGCGACGTCCTACGTATGATCCGTTTCCTGATGGGGTCGGGATGGTGGTCTTGATCAGAGCTGAACACTCGCAGCTCAAAGCGTTGTCGGGCGATCGGGTGGGTTGGACAAATGAATGCGCAACCCAATCAACCCCCCAACCCTTCTTTGCCAGAGTGACGAGGCAACGGGAATAAAGCGTCGGCACCACGTCAACATGCAGCAACAGCAGCAGCAGAACCACCGCCGCCATCACACACGAGGAAAAGAGTTGCTCGCTGCATTGGTTCGGGAAATGTGACGGACTGAGACAGCTGCCAGCGTTTCCCTCCGCCCCCCCCCCTTCTCCAACCTCCATGGTTTGTCAACCTGATGAGGCATGTATCTGCGCGGTGTCACTGTGGCCCTACATCTGTGGCTGGCTCGCTCGGCCTGATTCTATCCTCGGCGAGCCGTCTGGCGGTCAGGGAAAACACTCCCACGAGCCGAGAATTGGTACCCAATGTGGTACAATATAACGAGCGGCATTTCCGCGGCATGTTAGCAAGTGCATTGGGACATTAGGCAATGTTGACTAGGGAAGGGCATCTGCTCGCCCTGCGGCTACACCAGCCGGTCAACCGAAGGCAGCCGCCTTCTGCAGACGGCCCTCTCCATAGACCACCATGGCCAGCTCCGAGAGGCCGACCAATGGAAGTGCCCGCGATGGCGTATGAGGCAGTCCTAAAGCAGGCTGGCAGACCGTCGAAGCGCCGTGGCTTTGAAGAAAATGCGATATGTCTTTTTTTTGTTGCTAGCTCTTCCTGACCAGCTGACGATGAAATAACATGACAAAATCAAGGGAAAAGAGGGGGAGGGGGGTGGAGAGGTGGGATCAATGTCCAGACAACAAGAGGAGTAGGAAGAGGAGGAAGTCTTTTGCGAGGCCCCCTTCTCGTCCCCTTCCAGACTGACAGGTCAATCAAATGTGTGGACTCGGCCGTGGGCGGAGAGAGAGGAAATGATTGTCCTCGTCTTTTGCCTCGCTACCTTATCCAAGGCGGAAGAGGCAACGCCGGGCGCGGTCGTGGTCAAGGTCCTCACTCAGCGCGTGCATGAGACCGACGTGATTGCATCACGAAAAGCTTGGCAAGCCACGAATCTGGCCTCTGGAGCAGCAATAGAGAAGGTAGATCGTCGCGACGTGGCACCAATACTCTTCTCTCTCTCTCTGTTTCTCTTTCATGTGAAATATCGGAATACGGTGGAGTATCAAAATACAGTGGAGGCGCCCGGAAAGGGCCTGGATGGCACCTCATATTGTTGCGCCAGCCACTTTCTCTGCGGTCGGCCCAAATATTGGTGAAGAAGTCCCAGAAGGGGCATACCGAGGGCAAGCCGTGCGCCACTTGGATCATAAACGAGGAGGGCTCCCTAACCTTGTTTGGCGGGTGATGTGTTGACTGACGACTTTGGAATGACTCGGGCCTGGTCCTTTTGTGAACACGAAAATGAGCAGTGAAATATCTGGTTCTTTCGGGCGGAATCGTGCCATCTCTTACCGGGGGGCGGGGGGGGGGGGCATCCGACCTTGATTGCAAAGTATCTCCCCGCCTACACCGGTTGCGTAGACACACACACACACACGCCCACAGCAAATGTGCACATGTGAATGAGGCCTCAAGATTTACATGCAGTGAAGTGGAGATATTGTAGTGGAAAAGCCCCGCGGCCGGGATGTCACCGGTGGCGGGAGACGCATCTGAGACCCGGTTGAGACCATTAGCAATCACAGGCTGAACAAGAAGCAAGAAGCATGCCCTCACATTGTCGCTATGGCTTGCCAAGATTGGCTTGGCCTGGCGTGATTTCCTCACCGGCAGTCCAGATTCAACGTTACGCCCTGTGCTGGCTTGTCGAGTTGGTAACACGCGAAGCAAAAGGCGGAGATTGAGAGCAGTGGTGGCTGAGCACATATGGGGGAGGAGAAGCTGCATGCAGGACGACGGGCAGAGGACAGAGACAAGGGACAGTGGGCGCGCCTGTATGCAGCCATGCCATGCCATGCCATGCAGCTGCATGTGCAGGCCGTCGGCTATAGTGTTGCCCAACGAGGGAGCAAGTCCTGCAGGTTGTCGATATTGAGCCGCAAAAGTAAAGGCTGCTCAGATAGGCCGCATGAGTTGTAGCCAAGGACCTGCTGGGGGAGTTGGAAGCCGATGTATCCAACACGTCGTCATGTCGAAAAGGAAGAAGTTGAGAGAGAGAGACAGAGACAGAGAGAGAGAGAGAGAGGAAGGCGTATATTCGATTGGCTGCACTGCACCTGGAAAACTTCGATATGCCTGCACACTGCAGATTATCAAAAAAAATAAAAAATTTAATAGATTAGAAATAGGACATGGCTAGAGAGGATTAAAGGTGAAGGCGGATGGAGGTTGTTGGTTTGTTCAACGGCTCGCTTGATGGATTCATGATAACAATGCTGATTGAATGATGGCAGTTGTGCTCGTGGCGGAAGGAGAGCTCGTCGTCAAGATCTTTACTGCTAGTAATTCCAGGGCGGTGACGTCCCTCTAGCCACCATACAGAGAGCTCCCCTAACGGGTCAGTATAGTTAGCTATGGGTAGTGGCGGGAAGGGCCTACCTACCACGACAGCAGGGTAGCTCCTACCATGGAAAGAAAGTGCTGTGGTAGGAGCTGCTGGCGGCCCATGCGAAACGGTCAACAGGTTTCCGTTTTCTCACTGCACCTGCCAGTTGGTTGGTTGGTGGGTAGCAAAGTACAGTACATCGATACCCTAGTGCGGTACTTGGCTACCTTTTGAGGATACCTGGACTACCTTGGTGACATGAGTGACATGGTACTTGGCTACAAGGCTACATCGCTACTTCTGTGATCTTGCGACTTCTGCTGCATTGCTGCCTGGAGGACGGCATGAGTGTGCGAGGCAGGTGCTTCACCAGGGGGGTATGTTCTCCACAATTGAGGCTCTGGTTCTGGGGCAACCCCGCCCCAGTGCTCCCTTTCCCCTTCCGCCCTTCCACCTTCAACCACACTATCTGTAGCACCTTTTCCCGCTCTTTCTAGGCGGGGTTGATATTGTCCTCACTGCGAAATAGCGGTGCAGTCTCTCCCTCCACAACTGCCACAACGCTGCAACCATTGCTGCCGCCCGCTGCCACACGACCTAACAACGCAACAGACACACACACACACACTTTCTCCTGCTCTCGCCGCTGCGACGTTGTTTCACCGCGCTGGGCCCAACAAAGGCTGCCTTGCCTCGTCCCTCCCTTTTTTGTTCTTCGTCCCATGTCCTCCTCCTGGCCACCCACACCCATCCCTGGTGCTGGAACCCACCTCGACCCGCTTTGAATATCCAATGTTCCACCGGAGACTGCACTGTGACGGCAGCGTTGGTCACGTTCACGGTCGAGAACTTCCCACACTGCGATTCCAAATACCATGTACCTTTTTCTGCACATGTCCAACCAAAGTCTGGCAGGCCGATGCGGGCACATTCCATTCCATCCATCCGCCCGTCCGTTCCTCATGACCCTCGGAGATGCAGCGCCATCTCATCTTGGTGACGCAGGTCGCTGGCTGTGAGCGGAGGGC
This sequence comes from Cryphonectria nitschkei, assembly GCA_006503525.1. NCBI lineage: Eukaryota > Fungi > Ascomycota > Sordariomycetes > Diaporthales > Cryphonectriaceae > Cryphonectria > Cryphonectria nitschkei. The sequence continues at coordinate 521,515 of LAZJ01000026.1, forward strand.
TGCCAAGCATCTTGTCTCGCCGCTGTTTCGCTGTCACCTCGTCACACTCCACAGAAGACCGTACTGGTTCACAGGGTCCGCTGTATTCCTGGGGCTCAAGGGAAAGACACTACCTTTTCGACGAGAGATAACTCGTCGAGATACGACGCGGTGACTTTGACCTCCCCACCACTACTCTTTGCGACGAGAGCTTGTGACTCCCGCCCTGGCTGCCCGCTCTCTCCCTCCCCTCTATGGCAAACCGCCCATCCGACAGCCCGTGTGTGCCCTACGGCATTATCGGCCTTAATACAGCCACCTGGATCATTGGTCGTTTCGCCAGGGCAGGTGGACGAGGTTGTTGGGCACTTCAAACTGCTCTTCATTGGTTGGTGCATGCCACACAAAGGCCAAGCCTAAGGGGATGGCGCCGGCAGCGTCGGCTCTTGGTCGCTCCTCTTTTCCTCGAAAGTAGGCAGATGCAAGTGCTTCTGGTATGGTTCAAGGCCCAGGATCACCGGAGGCGGCGGGCTTCCTTCCAAAGCCCCCTCCCCCACAGCCCAAACAAAAGATTCCATCTACCTGAGATCGCCTGAACAGCCATGATTGCGCGTACCGGCTGTCCATCACAAGCATCAGGCCCAATCAGCGTCGTCATAAGATTGTCTGTAGACCTGCGCTTATAATCCTCACCGGCAAGGATGCAGCTGTACACAGTTGAGGACTGAGGGCTACCTGGACGGCTGGCTGTGCCGAGCTGCTGAATCCCCCCCTCCCTCCCTCCTCGCCCTCCATCCCTCCTCGCCCTCCATACCGCAAGTTTCCTCGGTATTGTTTCCATCTGAGTAATTCTTCTCCTGTTCTCACAAGAAGGCAGCTGTGGTACACCGGCTTTCTTGAGCGAAGGATTTTGGCATGTCTCGCGAGGAATTGCTGGCATATGGTCAGTCTGACATGCCCAAACCTCCTCGCTTCTACCCGCCAGGCAGTGAGCGTTCCTCATTGTCGGGTCCGTAGGAGTGGGGACAGGTGAAACTGGCTTCAGCCCTATGAGATGGGGTCGCATTCCCCACGCCGGCCAACACTTTTGGACAGCCACTGCTGCTGCACATCACGGCGACTCCGATCTGGCCCCCATCCTGCCCAAGCACGCGCATCACGCAAGTACATCATCACTGGCGGCCTGTCGCCAGCAGCAGATCACACCTGCAGCCTCAAGCTGATTGACTGATCATGGGCCGCGTCTCACGTCCATTAGGAGTCCGGTACTCGTCCGTGGCACACGTGGCGCGAGAAGCCTTCACAGTGTATACATGGACGCTGTATGTGAATGCGACTACACCATCTTCCAAGCCTACACCGCCGAGAGCACTCGATCTCTTTAGGTAGCTGATGACGCGGGCTCTGCACAGTCGCACTGGTCCAAGTCTGTCATCCGATCATCCGGAATCATCACATACCCCCGGCCACAAGACAACACGGCCGCGGTCTGCCTGGGAGGCCACATATTGTACCATCCTGCTCGAAAATAGCCAGGTGTGGGAAGAGCCCGCAGTGCGATTTCTAAGCCCGAGAGTGATCAGCGGCGAGCCTTACAAAGCCAGCGTCATTTGACGATGTCTCTAGGGGTTTTGCGCTATGCATGCTAGAGGCAGGGGAACTTACTGATCCTGGAAAAGGTATGCATTTTGCTACAATGGTACAAAGCGGAGCTAACGAGCAGGCGCGTCGCAATTCGACGATGACTACCTAAGGAACCTGGATACCTCCCGATCAGGCGCGAATACTTCGCACCCCATGAATGTATCTTTTGAAAAGTGGATACAAGAATATGCAGCCCTGTGATGGCTGCGTGCTTGCGTTTAGACGTCTGACATATCGTACAGGTACAAGCTTGACCGTTGCTTGTCTATGCTGACGCGGGGGTGTGGTCGAAACAGCCTGCAAGTCGACAGCCCGTAGTCTCGCCTCAGCACCTTGTCTCCTACCAGCATTGGTCGAGAGCAGATGCTTGGTTCCTCATTGATGCTACCAAGCTCAAAACGGTCCCAAAGAAAGAGAGATAAAAAAGGATTTCGTGTGAATTGCGCGCGCAATTGAGCCAGCTCAAGGACTGCCACGACCCAGCCTGATCCACATGCATGGCTGGATCGAATTTCACGTGGCCCGAGGAGGATCCGAGCTTGGATCCTTCCAACGCTGTGATTGACGGCAGGATTATATCGTACTATGTACTGTGGGACATGTCGCCGCGCATCTGCTTGGCGGCTGGAGGCGCAGCTCAGCCTATCCGTCAGGTGCGCAGGCAGCGGATAGATGTTGGACCGTTCTGATTTGAGATCAAACATGCGACTTTGTGGGTCTTCATTGCGTCACAGTTGCCAACCCGAATCCCTTCTCCCAAGTTGTTGTTGTGAACGCTGGGTGTATGTGTCTGATTGGTCTGTAATTCGCAAGATTGTCCTACTTTCTTAAGCTGTATGCAAACGCCGTCAGTCATCCTGGTAGGCTTCGAGCCCAGGGGATGGCTTTAAGTCTCCACAATGGCCGCTTATTTCCAACGTCGGTACTTGCGTCTCGCTCAAATTTTCTATTCAGGGCAAATGCAACGCCCAGCCGACGCTGCATTGTTGAATGCTACCTGGCTACCCAAAAGGCCGTTCATCCATGGGACGCCTTTTACACAGTCTATCAGGGGGCGTTTATTCTGGCCTTCAGGCGCGACCTGTAGCCTGCAGTAGCAGCAAGCGGCCGCTTTAGGACCCCCCCCCCCCGGATCCCATGGCGAAGGGCCAGATCAAGTCTGCGGTATCCGCATTGACTGGTTGGTTTCCCATGAGGCCGTTGTGGTCAGTCTGTCGTTATCTCCACACACAAGTTGACAAGCAGCCCACTTGGCAGTGATCGCTTCAGGGTGCTGGGGCCGGGAGAGGGGCCTCCATATAGATTGCTTCAGCTGAAGGAAGAGCAAGTGCTCATGGGCTGAGTGTTGTACACACCCACTCGCGTCTGTTAACACCTATCACATTGCATACCAGACCAGCACCTGGCTTTCTGATTCGCCATAATTTGCAATTGAGAATTCCTTTTTGGAAGACACAATGACAGGTTTCCAGAAAGCCACCCTCGATGGGATGCTAATTGCAGGGCTGCTTACAGGCAATGCACACTGCATTCACTATCGGCAGGTTCAAGCTTGTCCCCCTGTCATGGTCACCTCATCAACACCTCGTATGAGAGGGTGAGTGCGAGGGATTGGAAGCTATAGTGATAAGGCACAAAGGAACCTGTTACAAACAGCATACTTTGCTTCAGCAATGCGCAAGGGAAACTTGGCCCCTCGTGGGACCACGACATTGTGACTTGGTCCGGTGTACCACTCGCATACTACGGGGGCTTTTTGCCTGCACCGGACATCCAATGTAAAGCCACGTTACCACTCCCTACCACAAGGAATACTCGCAGACGTCGTGCATCTCTAAACCACACACCCCCTCCCCCCTCCTCCCTTCTGTATAGGAGAAAGAAGATCACTATTCGTTAGCCCCTGGCCCCCAACACGTGGCCTCAGCTCGGTTCTGGGGCAGATACATCTCGGCTGGGCCTGCACCGCGCCATGTTGCTTACACTGGCTTCTGGAATGCCAAAGAAGCCCAGGTCAAAAAAGAACAGAGAAAGAAACGAATGGCTGAGACACAACGAACTAGGAGAATCAATGTAAAAAAAGAAACCCAAAATCAACTACTGCAGCGCAATGGTGTGGTGTGTGTTGCAATGGCGATTCGGAGGAGGGGTGACGATGATGATGGCGCCTGCGTGTACTTCCGAATACATCGTCTGTGAAGAGACGAAGAAGGAAAGACAAAAACAAAATCTATTTCTGGACCGGGCAATGAAGAGAGAGAGGGGGGGGGGGGAGAGGACGTGGAGACGCAACTGGCGCGCCTACCGCTAGGGGCCGGCGGTAGAATTCGTCCTGCAAGACAATGTCGACCACGATCGCGACAGACTTGTTGGAAAATAGTCTGCTAAAGGGACCCTGCAGCCCAGCCAGGAGATTGCCGACTTGGGAGCATTTGGAATCGGAGCATTCACCTGAAATCGGTTTCGCCCATGATGGTGTCGGCGAACCAAACAATCGAGTTGGCTGAAGATTGGTGGTGGTGCGTGGGTGGGTGTGGTTGGCGTTGCTATTCTCAGCGTGCCCTGCATACTTTACCGACCGGGCTACCCTTTTTCCTACCTAAACATATGCATGTGGTCAGCAGCAAGTGGTCATCATCACCCCACACCCACGTTTTTCTCTCTCTCTGTGTCTTCTCTTTTCCCTCTTCTCTTTTCATTCTTTTTCTATTTTCTTTCCGGAACATTGCCTAACTTGGCTGCTCCCACCGAGCGGCCGACCCTCTCGTTGCGCCCTCCCTTCCACACGCCTGCTCCTTGGGGGGGTTTTCTTGGGAAGTGTTGGTGTGGCATGGAATGTAGACTAACTAATTCATTGGTGGTGGAGGAGGAGGAGGAGGAGGAGGAGGTGGTGGTAGGGTTTAGCGGGTTCAGCCCGGACTGTGGGCATCTTTGTTGTAGGCTCGAGGCAGAAAGGGTGGGGATTGGGGGGGGGGGAAGAGGTGTGAGAAGGATGGGGGATTTTCTCTGCGGGAATGAACTATCCGGCAATTCAACGGTTGCCAACAAACCATGCATACCTTTTTTTTCAGCTGAAGAAGGGAGAGGATCCTAGGGTATCGAATGAGGAAAGAAAAAAAAGTGTACCACCAGGATATTTCTGACTTGAGAGAGAGAGAGAGAGAAAAGGCCGTGTGGCCTGGCCAGGAACAAGTTATTATGGTAGTTTTGGTTGATAACACCGACCACTCGTCCTGACCGGGCTGGTTTCACGGCACAAGCTAGGCAGGCGTCTGGGCCGCAAAAAGAGAGATAGAGAGGCCCCAACCACGATTGGTTGTCGGCCGCTCTTTCAGTGGCCGGTTCCACGGTTTCCTCCTCCCCCTTCGCCTGTCGGTCAACTTTTGCCCAAGAAAAGGGTTTGTTTGGCTCAGTAGTGCCATCGCATTGCAGCTCAGTATGGAACCCAGCCCAATAAAGATAAAAATAATAAAAAGGTATTGTGCAGCCAAGCCTTGTGTTGCGCTTCCTTCACTACTATAGTATGGAAAGTAATAATAATATGTATACATGGAATCATAGGTGGCCCCTCCAGAGTGTTGTAGGGTGTGGGGGGGGGGGGGAAGGAAGGAATTGATGTGGGAAGGGAAAGCAAAGGAGGTTACGTTGTTGTAACATAAGGACCATAGCAGCAGGCGTCTCTCTCTCCACCTTGACGCCCGTTACGGTAAAAATGATTACAGCATGCACCTGTTGTTGCTGTTTCTTTTCCCCACAAAAGGATCGGACGAAGGAATCGCACATTAACGCTGGGACCAAAGTAATAACACATACACACACACACACACAACACACGTATTCACACAGAGAGACACGGACAGACAGACAGGGGCAAGAATCGTATGGTTTCATATTTTTGGGTGTGACAAGGCTTCGTTGGTTGGTTGGTTGATTGGGTTGGCATCAATGGAGATGTGTGGGAGGCGGGAAAACTAATCTACTTGATGGTGTATACTATACAGTATGGATGGTGAATGATCCCTAGGCATTTGAGAACAGCTGAGGCCGGGCGGACGAGTCGAGACCCGGCGATTTGGGCGACACTAGCGTTGAATATCACATACGTCATTGACCAATAATGGAGGGATGAAGAAGAAGATGATGATGAAGAGAAGAGAGGGGGGAAGAAGGAATGAGAAGACGAAGGAAAAAAAGATACCAAGGGCACGGGACCTTCGCAATCTGTGACGAAAGCCGCAGCCGTCGGCCTGTCGCTCTACGTTGGGAATCCCGTTTCGGATAGATCTCCCAGGCCAACGGAAGCACGCAAATGAAAACTCCATACATATCATGTGGAAACGGCAAAGAACCCACAGTCAGCAGCTGTGGGGGGGGGGGGTTCCTTTGGTCGATTCGAAAGAAGAGAGAAAAGAGACTCCACTACACACATGGTGGAACGGACTTTGACAGAAGGACCCCTGGCCAAAAAACGACCCCGGCTTATGGAGGAGGAGGAGGGGGGGGGAGGGGCTGGTACCGATACAGACACACACAAAAACGCACAGACACGGCAAGGCTAGCTGTCTTTCGTTTAGATGGCGTGCCCCAAGCGAAATTCGGGACAGATAGATGGAGGGTTCGAGAAGAGAAAAAAAAGAAAGGTATCTCGAGTCCTTTCGTTGTGGGCCGAGTTCTGCACTCTTGTGATTCATTTTTGGAGACTAGTGGCGGGGAATGGAGGGGCAAACGGGAGGAAAGGAAGTCGGGCTCTTGCGTAAAGACGTATGTGTGTGTGTGTGTGTGTGTTTGTGTGTATCCGAAAAGAAGGCAAGGCCACCGAGTGGGTGACGGGCGGGCTGCTGCATTGGTGGTTAGTGGGGGAGAGGAACAGAGAAGGAGGGGGCCGGGGGCGTGTGTGTTCACAAGCAGAGCGAACCAACGCACAAGAGAATGTGATACTACCGTCTAATTCTGTACACCAAAAAAATACCCTGCTGATGCCGTGGAGAATCCGACGAGCTGGGTGCGAGGGGTGGGGAGGAAGGTAACATAACCCATCTTCTTGGGACCTACTATGTACCATAGTTACCATGGTCGACCAAAGATAGGGGAAGGGAGACAGGCAGGTGTGTGGATAACAAGATAGACGAGGATGCAATACGCTCCCATATACGCACACACAAAGAAGAAGAGAGAGAAGGGGGGGGAGGGGGGACTGAAAGTAAGCCCTTGGACCCGTCTGCTGGGGTTTGGTCTTGCTAGAACCCAGAAAAATAAAACGGTTCTTAGCATCCCAGGCAGGTCAAGGTCAGATTAAGGGAAAATAAGGGTCAGCATTATAGGGCGTGGGAGAAAGAAAACCAAGAAGCAGAAGCACACACAGACCCCTCCTTGGATTCTTTGACTTCAATGTTTACGACTGCGCTCTGGCCTCTATCAGGTCATGGCGTGTGGCAGGGGGCACGCCGGACGGAAAACATCCTCCGCGGAGGTTCATTTTATGCGAATGCCAGGGCTGATACGGGGCCGACACCAGCAGACCTCGAACATGGCCTATTGCACAGGGGAGAGCTGTAGGAAAACCAGGTTTGAAATGTTGTTACCAGACTACAGCCCAGCGCACACACGCCATCAGCTCTTTCTCTCTCTCTCTCACACACACACACCGAAAACAACAAAAGAAAGGTCGTCGTGGTGGTGAAGAAATGCGGCCGTTAGTAGGTCCGCGGAGGGGCCTGGCGTTCGACGCAGCCTAAGCCACGCCCGTCCCTGCAGCTGGGACAGTACACCAGACCAGCCGGCTGACAAGCCAATCAAGCACCCAGGTACCTTTTTTCCCCCCTTCTTTCTTTTCCCGCTTTGGACGGGGACGGCTTACGGTCTTCCAGCCCTATGGGTAAATAGATATGCCCTTTTCAGGGCCTGGTAAGGCCCCGACAAGTTGGGCCTGCGTCTCGGACCAAGGGCCGCTCGAGTAGGCTGGGGCTTTGCTGCGGCCGCTGGCTGCACCGTGCCAGCATCCCCCCCTTCTCCTGGGGTACGAGGACCTCATGTGATTGATTGTGCATATTGTACGTCACAATACGATCAGTAGGACAAGGGACCAAAGAAGAAAAAGAGAGAAAAAAAAGAGAAGAAGCCACAAGAGAGCTAGCCAACAGAAGATTTTACCCACACCCACACCCCTTTTAATTTCTATGGGTTGATGATGATTGCTGTCATTCTCTTCTGTTGAAAATACTTATTTATTTCCTGTGGAGTAGAGGGGATTAGATGGTAAGGGGGAGGTTGCAAGAGAGGAAGAAAAGGCAGATTCCTAGGCTAAGGCGCTAGGCAGTTGCCTGGAAGAAAGAAGAGATGGTGATGAGGAGGAACGGCTACAAGCCCGGTCTCGAGCGAGTTCCGGTCGCTCTAGCTACAGGAGCTGGCGGACCCGTTCGGAAGACATCATGACCGAGAGAGAGGGGTGGTATTGGGATTCAGTGCGAAAGGGAACGAGAGACAAAGAGGAATGCAAATATCTGATTGGTCAGTTCGTTACTCTGCCTCATCCAGGGGGGAGGGGAGGGGTTGTGTGTGTGATTTGGGTTATAAACTCATTGCCTCCCAAGATAGGTAAAAGGAGAGGGGATTTATGGACGTACAGGGACCCCTTGGATGGATGGCGAGCCCAGAAGGAGAATCCTTTTGGGGGCGTAAAAAGGACCCATGACAAGTATCGTAAAGTACTATGTACTACCATGGTACTGCTCTGCGTAGAGTAAGATGTCATACACGTGCGTCGACGATGCGTCGCAGAGGGGAAGGGGTAACGTCGTACCTGTCTGTAAGGTCAGCACGAGAAACCGGCAATATACGCGAGCGGCACAGAGAAGAGTGCAGTTTGGTGCTCTTGCCTGCCGTCAAGTCGTAACGTCGCCAGGAACGAGAGAGAGCATGACCATCCTTTCTCTTCTTCACTGTTCTTTGACTGGCTAGACTCGATTGTTGAGCGGGCCCCTCTCAAGGCTTCATTTTGGTACAGACGGTACAGCAGGGTCCCTTGTTCGTGTTCAGCTTTCCTGGATCAGAGAGAGTAGATATCGTATGATTCTATTCAATCGCGTAATTCAGGCATGTGATCAAATGCTTCCGACGCCTCCGGCCTGGTGTGCATCAAAGTCAATGATTGTGTTGGCGAGGCCCAACAACAAGCACTCCCGCGCGCGCACACACACACACGAAACGGAGGAACAGGACAAACAATCTCCATGTTATGTCCGCCTGAACTCCGTTTCCCCCCCCTCCCCCCAGCCCTAGAGCGGAGCCCTGTACCCATTCACTGGGATCTTTTGTGAGTAATCCAGGGGACCCGGCAGATGCACTGCGCCCTAACAGGACAAGGTGCTGACTGAGCAAGCGATTCCCGGGGTGGAACTGCTGGAACTGCCAGTACGTGCACTGCTGGATGCGTGCGTGGGTGCAGCTGTTGGTGTTTGAGTGCGCGTGCCGCGGTCCCCACGTTTTTGGGAGGATTCCCCATGCAACAGCAAGGCGGACAAGGAGATGGAAGGAGGTTCACATCTCACCTCACACTCAGGCAATGCACACACTCGCCAGGCTTGCAGAAGAGCGGTGTCTCACATAGCACACACATACAACACAGACGCACAAACGCAATCATACGGGATTACTCTCGATCCACATTGTCGGGATTTGGTTGATTACTTGACAGTCAGCCATCTTGATCATCCGCGAAGGGGTTTGGTTGTTATTGCGTGTCATATATGGCAGCTCGCATGGGCTGGTTGCTGTTGCATGCATGACTGTGTCGGCGATCGGTGCCGTCAGGGCCTGCGGAAACCACCCCGCACCTCCTCTAAGGGCCCCTCTGGTTGTCACCGATTGTTTCGCACTCTGGAATGAACTCAAGCCTGGTGAAAAGGCGGCCTTGGAGGAAGGAGAGGGAAAGTGTGAAGGTCCTCGAGGTAGGCTGTGTCGAAATCTCGGTATGGCGGTCAGGGAGAAGAAGCCAAGGCTGGCCGGTCTGTCTGTTGCGCCGGGCCTGCGAGAATGGTTGTTGAGGCCCCTCGTCGAGCACGAGCCAATCAGAGGGCTATTTGACGATTTGTAAAGGCCAGGGTCCCAAAATAGCAGCATTATCAAGCACGTGGGGACCCGGTGATGGTGGTCACACCCATTCCTTCTCGACGTAACCTTGGGAGCAAGCAGCACCAACATCAGCAGCTTGAGCGGCCAGCTTGCCAGGGCCCCAAACGTATGCAGCGGACCCCCGCTGTTTAGCCCTGTGAGACAAAGTAGCCCGCGCGCCGAGTTCTCAGCGCCCAGTAGCAGGTTGTCCCATAGAGGACAAAATGCCCGCGCACATGAAGGAGGGGGGTTCGCATTCTGTCGAATCAGGCGCCCGCGATCCGTTCATATGGATGGTTTCCCACAATATCACAAAGGTCCAAAACAGAATTCCTCCTCCTCCATGTCTGCCTCGTAGTGTCTCTTGGCCTGGCTGTCAACCTTGGCTCATGTCCACGCTGGTCCTTTTGTGACATGCTGGTCACCCACGCTGTGGTCCTGGGCGGCCGGGCGATCGCGACATCCATACTCTGGCAATATTCAGCGACGTGCTACCGTCTCGCTCCATGTGAGGTAACATTGTCGGCAGCAGCAGCAACATCCCAATTCTCATCAAGAGAGATCGTCTGAAGTCTGTAAATGCATGTGAAGCGCACACGGTCATTCTCCCAATCAGAGGGCGTACCGATTTCCAGACACAGCAGACCAGGGGCGCGACCCGCTGTGCCACAACCGAACAGGAATGTCACGCTGGTCACAGTCAAGGTGCCATGGTGTCTTGATAGAAGGAACCCTCCAGACGCCTCTTCTCTCCCTACCGCTATCTCAGAAGTTCGTCGTTGTCGTGTCAGTGAAGGCATGTTCTCTTTTTCTTCGTCAATAACGGTCCCGCTTCCTGGGACAGCATATACGAAATGGGCTGATCCCTTCATGCGCGCATCCTTGTGGCCTCTAGTCTGTCCTGCTACCATTAGTACCAAGTGCTTGTAGGCTCTGGGAGTCGTTGCAAGCGCGTCAGTGGATAGGTGTCAGCACCGTTTGCCCTAAGGTTCGGCGCGAGAAGGGCCCTGGCGTCCAGGTTTCTGGGATGAAGCAATAAAACGCTTTGGCCAGGGGGAACCCAGGACACGGCTCGATAGCCCACCCCACGCCGTCATTTTGATTCATCGCTGAGGTGTCGTCTTTTAGTAAGCGAATTAGATTGGCCGGTACACACGAGATTTTTTCCCTTTCTGATTTGTCCTTCTCCCCCCCTTCCCTTTATGGCATCACGATCGCCCGTCCATCTTTCTTCTATGTCTCCTGTCGAGTATGTTCTACCTTGTCGTGGTGTGCCCTCCTGTCGTCAGGCGGCCAGTAAAGCTCTGCTGCGTCTAATCAAGCGTCATAAACAGGTGCAAGACGAACATCGATCTGGTGTGAGTCATGTACAACTATGGCACATATGCGGTAAGCTCGTCTTCGACGTTGAGTCTCCCCTCCCCAGGCGGCACAGAGCATAGTTATGATCGAGGTCCCACGGAAGATTGCCGAGCTCCAACCCACAGGGGTCTACCCAGCCAACGGGTCGTGTTTCCAGGCGGCTCCGGATCCGAATGTTCGGACTATGCGGCCATTGCATCTTCATCTCCGCGGCTGTGGTGTTGTTAGTGTCACAGGGTGGGTCGTTTGCCTGAGTAAGTGAGTGAGGGCTATCGCAAAGTGTGGGAACGGCGTTCCGAGAACGAGACTCGCGAGAACGACGACCACTGTTCCCAAAGACTCACTGCTCGTGCCCTACCAGCTACAAGGTAGGGTCAAGGTCTTGTTATCGTCACACAATGGGATCGCCATGGGTCTCAAGTCGGCCCTTTCGGCACGTCGTATCGTTCTCCCCCGTCCCCCATGGAAACTTGTGATCGGCATTGGCTTTCTGTTTTTCTAATCAGCCTCGGTGATGTAGGCACCCACCAAAGCAGCAGCAGCGTCATCCCAGATGCCATAGTAGCATGGCACCATCGTTATGGTAGTACTCTGATATACAAAAGGGCCCTTGGAGCCAAGGCTTAGATCGTAGCCGATAGGAGTTGCCCGCCGAAGGAATGGCGGCATAACTTGGTTGCCTATGCCCCTATAGCGTCCAGAAAACGGCACCAACCACTCGTACAGCAACGAGCCAGAGCCGTTTGGACGATCCCGCTGTTGGCATTGGACGAAGCCTAAAATTTAAGAACCAGGTTGTTCCCAGTCGTGACGAGGCTTAGCACGAGCCCACCCAGGACTTGGCTTTCATTACGATATGGCGCACCGGAGCGCCGGGTGGAGGGGAGCTCCCTTGACGTCTGCCTGTCAGGGTGGTTCAAGCTTAAAATTTACCCCGCGCTATGTGTAGTGATTGTGCTGGTGGGCGGTGGTGGTCCATTCTCGCGCATGAGCCACCCTCAAAAGGCATGTTTGTTTGTTTTGTTGTCCAAACGAGGTTGTCTGTCTGTCGACCATGTGTAGTGTGAGAGAGAGGCATCACATGGGCCACCGGCAGCTCGTTCACTGCAGGGAGCACATACCTGGCGACTAGTACTTAGGTTGGTTGGGTGGTTTCTGTAATTGGAAATCCAATCGAGCTACCGTGGAGCTGTAGTGCATGTGTAGTGGAGGTGGTGTGTGTGTGTGCGAGAGAGAGAGAGAGAGTGAGAGTGAGAGAGAGGAAGAGAGAGGGACGACTAGCTGCGGCGTGTTGCAGCAAGGTCTTTCGCGTAGGGCTGGCAAACGGAGCACTGAGGGGAATCGGGGCAGTTCCTTCCTAGAATTAGCATAGCACTCCGTTTTGCTCTTGTCGTTTTTAGCGGGCAATCCTGTACGTTATTTTGGTACTTCTGAGAAGCCCTGGCCCTTGTCCGTGGACCCGATCGACCCGCTGCTCTCTAGCACACGCCCCTCCTTGCTCTTCCCTCACGCCCCCTGCCCTCCTCCGTCTCCAGCTCTGGTGCTGCCATTCTCCAGTTCTCCGTCCCCCCCCTCCCACCAACCTGCGATCCTTCTGTTGTAACACACAAAAATAATACCATCTCCTGGTACATAACAGCACAGATGGGTACCCTATTTTCTGCGCGGGATCGCCAAGCCTATAGTGGCTCCAGTCCAAAAGTCCGACAGTCCCAAGTCGGGGGGTCCTTTCGGGGTCTACCCGCGCCTCTTTCTCCCCTCTGAGGTACAGTACTGCACTGACTGTAGGTGTGTGCATCCACACAGCCAGGTTGTAAGCAACATGCAGGAATTACCTTTTTGCCAGACTGCAAGCACGATATTGTACCGTGGTATGTAGCCCATTTCTCTTCGACGTGGTCCATAGGCAAAGTAGGCAAGACACGATCGACCTCTCTTCTGCACGTACATGCACACACACAAATTTCGACCCTCCCTGGCCGGCTCAAAACGGATAGAGGCAAAAGGAAGCTTTTGTGCTGTACCTTCCGACGTGACTGAGAATTGAGCTAGGCTCGAGCTGAGCCTCTCCATCCCGCTCGAGTCGTACTGTGTATGGTACGGGCTTGTATACGATATCTCCCGTCTCGGTCGCCAGACGAAGAACTAAGTGTCGCTACGTTCCATGCATTAGCAGCCATCTGGTACGTCCTGCCCTATGAAAGCCTCCCGATTGCTCTCCACGGACCTTGCCAACCACCAGACCTTGCTGTGCTGCGCGCCTATCCCTTCTACTATTGGTCGAAATGGGGGAAATTCCTCGTAGCCTGCTGCAGAGGCGCATGAAGCAAACACTGCCTCGTGCTCGAAGGAATTCTCCTCGTGTGTGGGAACGAGTATTCCAACCGCCCAATGAACATGGACATGGAGAAGGGACAGGGGAGAAAACAAAAAGATTGAGGTGCATACACGCATCTGGGGTGCTTTTGCTTCTGCCTGGCCTCTCCTGCTGCTCTCCTGCTGCTGCTGCTGCTGCTGCTACGTAGTACACATGTGGGTAGGCCTATTTTGGTTCTGCGACCAGAGCGCTGGGCCTGTTGGTCGCGGCCGCACCAGCTCCAGACCTGCACCCGTACCTTCCACTCTCTAGGACAGGTCTACAGGGCTATGAGATACATGAGGTACGAAGGGTACCTCTTGTGTGTACATATGCACTGTCCTGTGTGTGTGGGTGGCTACCACACAGCCTTATTCCTCCCGTTTCTATCCTCCTGACTGACAAGACACAACTTCTTTAGGCTACCTAAGGTACGTGAGGTACGTATCTACGTAGCTCTGGGAAGGGAGGGGGGGGGAAGGTACATAGAGACATCTGAGGCAGGGAACAAGGATCATAGGATTACTGTTTCCACATGGTCGGCACCCCTGTCGAAGACGTCCCTGGACCCTTGTCCCTGGTCTCCAGCGTCCCTCGTCCGCCTACCTCGGACCCACCATTACACCTGCCCTGAAGCCCTGCCCAGCATCCTCCACCTTCAGACATACTATATATCTCGAAACATTCCTCCACCATCATCCTTCTGGTCGGACCTCATCCTCAGACCAGAGATCCAGTCAGACTTCTATAGATATCACATCCCCAAGGACTCAAAAGCTCCTCCTGGATTTCCTCTTAAAGACACAACATCTCCTTCCTCATCCTCTTTTCTCAAACTCACATCATCCTCCCATTTCTTACGACATCAACATACTCCAGGAACAACACACTCATCATCCTCACACACTACCGTCTAACAGACGTCCAATAGACCTTGACCCAAACAACAAAGATCAACATCATCCTCGTCGTCGTTGTCATCAACGGCAACAGCCACACAAGACTTATTCAACACAATGGCGTCCGACCCTCACCAGATGTTCCCAGTAGGCCCGCTGGCACACCATCCTTACCAGCATCAGTACAGCGCCTGGTCTGCCCCTCACACACAGCCCATCTCTGTGAGGCAGTATCCAAGCACAAGCAGTGCCTTCAGCGCATCAGCACACCCAGATGAGGACTGGACCAAAGTATCAGACCTGGCCGAGCGCCGCCGGATCCAGAACAGGATTGCCCAGCGCAACTACCGTGGGTTCAACCCTTCATTTACATTGACTCCATTTCAGAAATGCCTCCCCGAGACTATTTACTGACCTGGCATTTTTTGCAAAATTCCAGGCAAGAAGATCAAGGAGCGCATGCAGTTCCTCGAGAGCAAGGCGGCCGGCGAAGAGGGCAAGGGCAGCAGCGCCAAGAAATCCCCCAAGGTCAACAGCATCAAGAAGCAAACAGCACAACAGCACCAGAGGCGCCGCTCGTCTCCTCCCGCTCCGAACCACGCACCTCTGGCTGCCCCAGTACCGATGCACCAACACCAGCCTTACACTCCTCCCATGAACCCGGAGGACCATCCCTTCTTCCCATCTCCCAGCCCGCCTGCCTCCAGCCCGCCTCCCTTCGCCTACCAGAATAGCTACTCGCCGCCCAGCGACAACGGCTTCTATGCCGGCCACCCTGCTGTGACAACGTGGATGGGCACTCCAGCTATCACGGCCACTGCTGCGCCAACGCTGCCACCCATGACACACTTCTCGGAGGCGTACAACACTACTGGTAGCAAGGGGAATGAGTCGATGTCGTTTGCAAGCTACGGCGACTACTCGCTTGGGGTCCCCGCGACCGCCTCGCCCTACGATTCAAATCCTCATGTGAGTTCCCACCACCACCACCACCAACACCAAGATCAGCACCAGGCGTCGAGGTCATCGTCATCGGCTCTCCCTCCCGTCTCCACCTTCCCTTCCTACGGCGGTAGTGATGTGCTGTCCACCACCACTTCCTCATCCTCTTCGACCACGGCCACAGCCGCCGGTCACCTCGCTGCACCTGATCTCTACCGTTCCCGCTATCCTGCTCCTGCACCTCCCAGGGTGTAAAGGACAGAGAGGTACAGGGACAAGAGAGCAGGGACAGAGCGAGTGAGATGAAGAGATGAGCGCCACCACAAAGAACAACAAAAAGAAGAGAAGAAAAAAAAGAGAGAATTGAACCAAAATGTATCTTTCTGTTCATGTGCGTGCGGTGAGAGTCAAAAACAAAACGAACTCCTTGTTATTGTTTTTTGCCCTCTCCCCCCCATCTCTTTTCTCCCCCTACCCAACACACGTCAACATATGGTACGCATCGAGACAAAGACCGGAAGCGCTGATACGCGACTCTCTCACCAGACTCCTGCCCTCTCACACTCCTTCGATCACTCGGGTTCTTCCGACGCGGCTTCGGAGCCGGAGTGGAGCGTCTACCCGGCCACCCCACTGTCGATGGGCTCTCCATGAGCCACGGCAGAAGAAAAGCGAGGGCTTCAAAAACCAAAAATAAATTTATAATCTCAGCAAAGTGGTTTCTGGTGGAGTTTTCAAAAGGCAAGGCTCAGCCACGAGGGGTTGGCTGGGCCGGAGTTGGAGGATTGGGATATCCAGGGAGCACTGGGGTGAGGGGTTTATCTCCACAATCACTCCATACACAAATGCAAACACTCCCGTGTTCTCTGGTTGCTCGTGTCTTTTTTGTTTGTTTGTTTTTTCGTGTTTGATTCATCATGCATATATACCGATTTTACGTTGTCATGTATCCGTCATGAAAGGGCCTCAAGGTCAGATGGTCAAGGAGGGTAAAGCGTCACGGTTTCGTTTTTATTACTTCCTCTTCTTTTTTCTAAAGGGAAGCAAAGTGCAGAGAGTCAAAGGTGCAAACAAAACAATTTCTTCACAAGAAACTCATTATGATTGGATCTTCTTTCGTTTTATTATTTGCTCATGTCAATGATGCCTTACGTTTTCGTCTTTCTTCTCTCTTTCGCTTCCCCCATGACAGCTATGCAAATAAGGCGGCGGGAATTGTCTTTGTTTTTGCGAGCAAGTGATTTTCATGCATTGTTAAAGTCAGCGGACTGATTTGGACTGGTCTTGGTCTCGGTCTGATCTGGCCTTGGGACGGAATTCCAGCACTCCGGAAGGTTTGGGGTCTCAGTTTGGGTCGCCTCTCCTCGTGGACCGGCTCCACTGGCTGTGTTGCATTCAGTGCGACGTTGGTCCTGGGTCTGGAGAGGCTAACCACAAAGAAACAATAGGGAGGATTTTTGGGGGCCAGAGGAGAATGGGCATGTGCGCTTTTCTTTTGTCTCTGTGTGTCATTCTCTGTTGGGGCTCTTGGGGCCCTCTCCTGGAGATCCGCAGAGGGGAGGGGGCCAGACACGCGGGACTTTTTCTTCTTCTTCTTTTTCCTTCTTTTTTTTTTTAATTGATTTTTTTGTTCGCGTATTTACTACTTTGGGCTGTTCTCTAGAGGGCGCGAGGGTGGGGATATCAGGTTTGGTTCACGCCTGCTTGGTACCCAGGACATCGGCATTCGGGAGGAAAGGGAGAGAGTACTATGGTATGTTTACACGCGCGAACGGTCGCTAGGTCCTGCTGACCTTCCGGACCCTTCGGAAAGAAGTACTATCGAGACAAAATGTAGTTTATGAATTTTATGCCATCCACCATGCAGTATGTAAAGAAAGCTGAAGATTGTATACTTCCCGTTCAATCACACAAAGGTCTTCTCTCTGTCCTCATCGCCTGACCACCTCATTCTCCATCAGTTTTTGATTAGCAGCAGACCACTATGTGACCGGCCCTCCTCCTCCCTCGACCTCCATGGACACGGTGCCAAAAATGTTCCTTTGCGGCCAGCCAGCCAGGGGTTGTCATGAGCCTAGGCCCTCCCCCTTCCCCCAACTGACTGTGTTGGTCTGCTGCGCCGCAGCCTCTTCGCCAATTGAGATCTATCCAGACGGACCACATTTGGAACAATAGCAAGCAAAGACACAGGCAACCCCACCTCGAGCTTCTTTCGCAAAACGCTCGGCACCGACCCACGGACCGCTCACAAGAACAGTTTACTGGATAGTTTTCGCTCCTCCTCGTTTTTCTCTCCTCCCCCACCCCCACACTTCTCTCTTCCTTTTCTCTCGTTCTTTCCTGCGCCCATCTCACCACTTTGAGCAGAACCAGTATGGACAAGGGACACGTACAGAAAGATGAGGGAAGAGGAGACCAAATCAAGGCACGGACCCGGTGAGATTTTGGCTCCCGTGTGCGAAAGGTAATCTCAGCCCTATGAGACGCGACGGGAGCGCTTATCACGAACGGGCCGAGGGGGGAGGGGGGAAACGGTGAGCGGAGTGAGATGAGAGAGACCAAATAAAAGGCGGGAATCGAGAAGAGGGAAGAACAAAAAGGACTTAGTAGGGAATAAAACAAATCTCACATCAGCCTGTCAACGACTTATTGACAGCTTAGTAGGCAACTCAATCTATCGTACATGCGGCAGCTGTCAGGATTCCATCTAGCAGATCGATCTATTTTCCCATACACGGCCCAAGCCTCAGAGCGGCTCCATGTAAAATCAGGATCTCGGGCAGAGAAACGTGAGTCAAATTGCTCCCCTGACGTTCTGGGGCATTTACACGCTCAATGTGATGGCGGACAGCCCACTGCCATTGGCACGGCTCTCAAGTCAGTCAACGAACGAGCGACCCACGCGGCACAATTAACAGGCAACCAGGTCCACACACAGCGCGAGGGCTCTCAAACTTTGGCCGACGGTCTAATAACGGACTTTTTGACAGGGTATTGACCGTCTCAGTCCGAAATTGCGCTCTCTGTTGTCTCGGTTCTCGGTCTCTCTCACATGGTACATTTTTCATTCACGCACACACACTCTCTCTCTCTACCAACAAAAGCGCCTACCTGATCCCGGACCCACACGACCGACTCCTGAATCCTTCGCAGGATGGTACTCGGACCGGCATTCATGTGGCCAGCGAGAAAGCCCGAAAGCAAGGTATGGGGGAGGGAAGGAGCAGGAAGGGATGGAAAGAGAAAGAAAGCCTTGCTGTCTGCCCTACCCTGGCGCGTTGTCACATTTCCCCCTTGCCCTGTGATGAAGATTGCAAGAAGAAAAGTTTCGAGCTGAAATCCTGGCGCCAAAGTTGTCGTATGTACAGTACTGTCTCACTCACATCCCGGCCCGGTTTATTGCTCAGCTTGCGGAACTTTTTATTCTTTTATTTTATTTTGTTTCATCTTCATCTTTCCTTTTTTTTTTCTGAGCGAGAGCCGGGCGAGCCAAGCTTTACGAATTTGTTGGAAGGCGGGGGGCGGGCGTGTGTCTTTCTCTTTCTGTTGGGTGTGACCAAACCAAAACCCACCAAACCCACCCCTGCTACCCAAGCCCTGGGCCTTGCTGCAGCCTGGCAGGGGAGGGGGGGGGGCGGCGCCTTTCAATCGGCCCACCACCAACAACCCGCTTCCCCCCGCCTTAATACTCGAACCCCAGAACAAATAAATCCAATGCGGCTCTGCTGATCTCAGAAAAAAAGAAGGAAGGGGGGGGGGAGGACAAAAAGACAAAAGCAAAACAATGGACACATAGCCAAAATCGCCCGAATAGTATGTACGAGTGGAGTCCCACACACCCACCCGCATATACGACCCGAATTCGATCACGCGCACATGAATATTTTCCTTCTATTTCTGTGTAATTATTATTTTTGGGTACTTTAGCAACATAGCTAGGCCCAAAGAGAGCAGAAAAGAAGAGGTGGGAAAAGGGAAAAAGGTTCAAAAGTAGAGGTGTGGGTAACCGGATTAGGACGAATCAGCAGGTTCGCATCGAAAGCCTCGCATTCTCCTTCCCTCGTGGAAAGAGGGGGGGCAGGGGGCTTGTCTGGTTACATTCGCTTCTATTCGCGGCTAGGATCTGCAAGCTGGACATGCCCGACAAGGTCGACGGTGCTTCGATGTGGCTGCCTGCCCTGCCCTGCGGCCCCCCCCCTTCTTCCTTCCTTTGCACGGCGGAAAGTAAAAGCTCTCAATCCCAGCCACGCACGGGCAGAAGCCGCCCGGAATAAATTGAGTTTTTCCATCTACGGTCCCGGGGGCGGCACCGACAAGCTTTTCGGCCAGTCGAAAAAGAGAGAAAGAAAGAAAGAAAAAAGGGTGGAGGGGTGGGGTGAGGAGGACGACGGAGCAGTTGCGACGGTCATCCCCATGACGTATGACAGACACGAGAGTGAACGGGTGGTCTGTATGGGCTTCACGATGCTTAAGGCTCTGGGACGTGCAGGCTGAGATCGAAGCTTGGGGTCACGTGGGAATATCATTTGATAAGGATCTGACGAGAGACAAGGCTCTTCTCCTCGATACCCGCCGTGCGTCCCAAAGCCCACTGTAACAAGGATGGCGTGCATAACTCGTATACATCTTGCCAATACGCACCTGTAGCGGTAAAGGGTGCATATGAGAAGAAGAAAATGGTATACTTGGCATGGGAATTTGGCGATGGGGCCCTTTTCCTTCTTTAGGTTATCGTCTTTCATCGTGTTGCAATGTGGAGGGAGGAACCCCCCCCCCCCCGGCTAGCGGGAACTCGAGAGTTACCAGGCTGTCCCCGCAGGCTGGGACTGATGTCAGAGGTACTCGATGGGTCCTGGCGCCAAGAGGAGAGTTTCCCAAGAAGTACTACACTATATAGTGGCAGGAGCGAAACAAAAAGGACCCTGTCGCTGGCGGGGCAGGCAGGCGCACAGATCTCGGCCTGGAACAAGCATGTACCCAAACATACCTTCCCCAGGGCCGGGGGCCGTATGCCATTTGCTACGGCGCCTGGCCCAAGCTTGGCTTGCTTGATACGCACAAACGTATACTCTGGAAGCAACGTGGCAGGCCTTTGTTTTGTCTTCTCCCTCCCTTCTTTCCACGCCAAGCATCATTCCCACATCGACGCACGCACGACCCCGACAAGACTTGATCTCGTATTGAGAAGGGTTCCCTGTCTGGGACCGTTGTCAACATCAAACTGAAAACGGCTACACACGGATCACAACGGCCAGCGTTGATTGTCTCCCAGAGCCATCTCCACTACGCAGGCAGCTAATCATTCTCGCTGGGGCCGGCCTGGCGCTTTTCAGCTCGCCCGCTACCACTGCAACGTCAACGGGCAGTCACAGTACCTACTACCACCGTAGTAAGGAACCCCCTTCCTTCGCAATGTCGCTCATTGGCCATTCAGACGCGAGCATTGAAGCAGAAGAAGCATCTTGGCCTCCGCCGTCGCACATCATGTACCTTTTCGGAGGAGACAGGTATGTTTGATAGCAGCACCCTTCCCTTTCCCACCCACACACACCCCCTCCTTCTACCCTCTTTCGATCATACTCGTCCCAACACGCGTGTGCCGTTGCATCCGAGCGAGGTTCGTCACCACCTTTGTTGCTTCTTTCTGCTTCCTTCATCTCCCGCCCTGTCCGTGGCCCCCGAGCAACAGGCAAGCACGTAGTACATGATACGTTGCGAAGGAAGCAGTGGCCGCCCTGTATATCCTCCAAGTGTTCTGCACAGGGCGTCCTTCCTGCAGGGGAGTGCTCCCCCCTGGGTCCATATGCACTGCCTAGGTCCGGTGCATATGCATCGTGCTTTTTCTTGGGGGCGGGTCCCGATGATTGGTCTCCCCTGCCCATCTGGTGCTACAGTGCTATGCCCGGACCGGCGTGCAAGGGATGCATTCACTCCGATGCATGGTAGCAAATCTCATCACACACACACGCACACACAAACTCACAAGTTCCTTTGTTCCGTTTGGAGAGTATACTTTCATGTTACTCTGGTAGTCCTGTGTGCGTTGATGCAAATTCCCTCATGGTTACACCAGGCGAGAGGCTGAATAAAAGTAATGTGACACCGCCAGACCATGGGATGCATCCCAGTTCACAGCCTCGGACGACCGGGTGCGTGGTGGCCGGAGCCAGTCTTACCTGACCGTGCTCGGTCCCGGAGGACTGGCTGATGCAGGTCCCAGTGCCGAATTCCACGGCACTCTGGACATCAAGACCCTCGGCGGTGCCGGTTTTGCCTCGCAGCGTACCGTGGATGGCTTCCCCGCCCTCGACCTGTCTGCGTATGACGTCCTCGTCCTGGATGTGGCGCGGGCCGATGGGAAGAAGTACACCATCACGCTCAAAGACGAGGTCCTACCCAAACGGCCAGACGGCAGGGAGCAGAGTACTGTCAGCTGGGAGTACGACTTCGACGTCGTCGCCGAAGAGGCTAGGTCTAATGGGGACTCGGCCTGTCAGATTGTGATCCCGTTTGAGGAATTCAAGCCAACGTATCGTGGCAAGGCGAAGCCAGACGCGACGCCGCTTGACCTCAAGAACGTGAGGAGGATTAGCTTCATGATGAGAAGGTAGGCAGGCGTCCACACACCCTCTTGAGGTCCATACCCTTGGTACTGACGAGAGACTGGCAGCTTCTTTGGCGAGCAGGAGGGAGATTTTTCCATCGTCTTTACCTCTGTATCGGTGAGGAAGCGGGACGAGGCACAGGGCAGATCGGGAGACCGCGATGCTGGCGGTGTTGGCCTGAGCGAGCCTAGACCTGGTGCTGTGGGTAAAGGCGGCAGCAGTAGCGACGGTGGCGGTAACAGCAGAGGCCTCGTGTCCTGGATCAGCAGCATTCTGGGCTGGGACAGATAAAATGGCCAGGGTATGTCTTTGCATCTCAACTTGTCTTGACTTTGGATGCGCCTCCTAGAGGCTTGACCAAGGAATATAGCCGGTCGATACTGAGGCAATCTTTGCGTTTCGTTGTCGCCTGGGTACAAACCATCTCAGAGGAAGCTGTCACGCTTGGCTCGACATTGTCCTGCAGTGTAAGGAAAGCCGAGAGCTACATGACGGCTCGAAAAGCTAGAGAGACAGACTTCGCTAGTCGTCCCTATTCGATGAGTCTATCGATGCCTACACAGAACTTGCCGACAACCATTCGTGAGAGGGCTGTAATAGACTGTCGTTATTTATGACAAGATATGATTTCCAATTGGTGTAATCCAAACTCGACATTCCCAATCACCCATTCCGCTGCAAAGTAAATTGAACTGCAAACTGACCATCCTCTTTCCACTCTCTCTCTCTTGCGCCGGGAAAAGTGGGGCATCACCCGCAGCGGCGCCGTACAATGATCAAATTTTGGCAGCCAACAACACGATCTGGTCAACACAACGCCACGTCAGGTACAGACACACAGCTCTTTCCCGCCCAGAGAAAATGCCTCGTGCGCTACAAAGAAAAAGGCAATGAGCACACAAGGCACGATAATTCCCCACAATTCGTCCGGTAGAGCAATGGTTAAATCATGTCCTTGCTCCTCGTCTTCCCATCCGGCCGCCTGAACGTCCACCACTCTCTCGTGTCGGCCTGCCCTGGATCCTGCGCTGGCAGGCGGACGTCCTCCAGAGCCCGAGCAGACATCTCTTCTGTTGTCTTGGAGGTCCTCACCACCACTACCACCAGCAGCTGCAGCAGCCTCGTCCAGCGCCGCTTCCACGGTGGTGGCGGCAGAGAGCGCAAGGCGCAGCGCAGGGGGAAACTCAGCCGGCCCGGCCGCGAGC
Organism: Cryphonectria nitschkei; assembly: GCA_006503525.1. Taxonomy (NCBI): domain Eukaryota; kingdom Fungi; phylum Ascomycota; class Sordariomycetes; order Diaporthales; family Cryphonectriaceae; genus Cryphonectria; species Cryphonectria nitschkei. The sequence continues at coordinate 544,616 of LAZJ01000026.1, forward strand.
AGATCCGCGCCAAGGCGGCCCAGCTTGCCCGGGAGAGGAGAGATGCGGCGGCGGCGGCGGCGGCGAGGACGAATGCTGCACAGGGGTTTGTCAGTGCCACCACAGGAGCAGCAGCAGCAGCAGCAGCAGCGGTTCTGCCTCAGCCTCCAGATAAGAGATTCCTACCGGCCGTGTTGAACCCGCGGGATGGGCGCGTGCGGATCTGGGACGAGGCGGCGCGGCAGAGGGAGGTGGTGCTGGCTGCGAGGGCGAGGAGGCGGGCGCAGGTGGCGGAGGCGGAGGCGCGGTTTGCTGGGCTGGGCTGGGGGGATCGGATTGTTGTGGTGGATTTGTATAACTTTGTGGGCTGTAGACCATCGGTAGAGGATCCTTATGGAGTTCTTCTTCCCGGTAGGAGAGGTGAGAGTGTGGAGATGGATGGGCAGCCGGAAGAAGAAGAAGAAGAAGAAGAAGCAGAAGATAAAGGAGGTGGACCCGTGGGGACCTGGAGGTTGGTGAGGAGGGGAGATAAGAATGCACAGAGGAGGGAGGTGAGGACACGGGGAAACCTTGCCGCGCGCGTGATGAAGCGGCTGGGTCACCTCGGGGCTGTTCGGGGGTGTCAGGTGCTCGTCATGGTAGAAGGAGCGGCGCGCGACATGGAGGCGCCGCGCGGGGTCGGGGTCATCCGTGCACGGCCCGTTGCGGGCAAGGATGTGGGTGACGATGCCATTGTCGAGTACGTGGAGGAGCTTGTCTTAGTGGGAGGAGGAGGAGGAGGAGGAGGAGGAGGGGTGGCGCCCTGCCGTCTGGTCCTGGTCACGGCGGATATGGCGCTGAGGGAACGTGTGCCGCTGGAGGTGATCAAGAGGGCGCCGGCATGGCTCTGGCAGGAGCTCGACGCTCTTGGGGCCGAGCTTGATGACGATGCTTTGATGGTGTCTGGGCCGCAGAAGAAGAGCGAGGGTGGTCTTGTGAGGGTAAAGGCCGGGGCGATCAGGGCTATGACTTGGGTGGTCCACGGTGGAAGGGAACCTGTTGGCATGAGTTGGGCGCTGCGGGTTTGGTCCATCTTGAGGCCCCTTTTCACTGCCAGCTACTACGCTACCTTCATCAGACGTGTCCTCCGAGGGCCATGGGGCTGGGCAACGCGGGAACATCTGGGTGCGCAGGACCGGCGGCCTCAAGACAGATTCACAAAGGCCTGGAGTCACAAGAAGAAGCTTCAAGCACATAATAAGCACAGAAAACGAGGCGGGAGATAGCACAGCATCCCCGGCCAGTTACTATGTCTCGACGTCTCAAGATAGCATCTCCAGAATAATCATAGATTGATCAATCTGGAGTCTGCATAGAGAGAGGAGGAATAGGTGGTATTCGTGGTACAATACACCTTAGTCTGGCGTTTAAGACGCATTCAGTCGTGAAGATCATGAGAAGAAAGGATCCAAATTGCCTCTGTGTAGAAGGCACTCTAGGGTGTACTACAAATGGTATGAGGGAAGATGCTTCTTCAATTAATCTATCTCAAGGTCTGCTGTTGCCAATTGCCCTTATATAGTAGGAGCAATTGGCACTAGTCCCAACTAGGCCAGCGACTCACTGCCTTTCCTAGTGAAGGGCCAAGGCCAGTGAGTCCGGGTGGCCTCATTCACCAGAGGCTCCTATGGCCTCTTCACTCGAGGCCCCTCATAGCCTCTGCCACACTCTGGTCGGAAGACGGCGACTTGAGGCTGGTCTCCGTCTGCGAACCCTGGCCATGCACACACCATCTTCGTTCCCACCCAAGGATCCGCCGCCAATGTGTGTTCGTCCAGGACGTGTCTCTCGTCCAGCCACTCCAGCTGCTACTTACAAGATCAGAGACCCTGGATGAACCAGCCATGGAGAGCCGTACTAGTATCTAATCAAGTGCATCCAGACAAAGGTTAGTTCTGTTGGGTGTGCCGTAGGGATCCTGACTAGCTCTAGAAACTTGGAATTGAGGAGACAGATGAGTAGATAGTGGCTTCTGAGACCAATCTACACTGCTTGTAGGAACTGAAATCAGAAGGGAGAAAGAAGGAAGGGAAGGGAAAACACGCAGAGAGCAGCATCAAGATACTCAGGTATCATACCCTGCTCCACGAAATACATGTGTTGACTTACAATGAATACATGGTTCTTCTCAAGGCTTTCCAAGCCCATGCCGCTGCCTTAGTCGCGAACTCATTCTTGATATTGCCATTCTCTAATTACTAGGACCACCTGGGCACGACGAAGTTACCCACCCGTTCAAGACCCACCACGCACCACGGGCCATGACTTGAATTCATACCCACAACTAGCAGAAAAAGAGACCCAAAACTAACAAAAAGAACATGCAACACCGGGTATTCGCCAATGGTCACCCACTTGACTACTAATCCAGCCCTTAGCGGCTTATTTAGGGGAGAGCAGACGGGATCCCAAGTTTTCCACTAGGTATGGTCGCATGTGCTGGAGGACTCTTCAAAATGGATTATATTCAAGAGAGTTCTAGCGTCCGAGGTTTGATTTACGAAATTGCATTCCGAGACACCAAAGCACCTTGATATATTGAGCATTGAACAGGATCTTAAGGATGATAGCAACAAGTAATGTAGCCGGGTGTCATACCTCCCCTCAATTTATGAAAAATTGGGTGATTACACGCCGACATCGCAAACCTATATTTACTGTCCTGTGGCATAACGTCCTAGTCAATCACAGCAATCTCTAGACTCGGCATCGAGGGCACAAGTGCGTCGCTCTTATCAGTGTGTAAGCGAACAGTTAATCTGTGTGGTGTTCATCGTAGGTGCTGTGCCATGAGACGAAACTGCACCCACAGATCAATATGTATGATGGCACTCTTTAAATAAAGACGGGGTTTCTTACGTAATTAGTTGTCGTTCTCTATCTATGATGAGGTGAACAAAGGTCCACCTAGTGTATGAATAGAGAAAACATACTACCACCGACTTGCTGCATCTCATACCTTAATCCCTCAGCCAAGTATGCGATCACAGCACTGTCGTCTCCCGAGTCGACATCCACTTCTGAGAGGAATTGGTTCGGCAGCGGGTGCTGCGAGGATGACCATCTTGCTAACTCGCACATCACGGACGTAACACTCCATCCACCCTATCAAAAAGCTTCGCCTAGGATTTCTCTATCTGCATAGCGACAGACCACGTCTTGAAACTAGTCATACCATGGCCCAGGCTGCTCGTTGCTGATATCAACTGCGCAAATTTTGTGCTTCTTGTAACGTTGGAGCTGGTTTGCCACAAAGAGAGTTCACTTTGTATCTCATGTGCGCGGAAAGCTCATGCGTTGTAACATCCACAACACACTCGCATATTGCACCGAGTACTTAGTAATTATTCAACTTTCCATCGGCGCCGAAGAAGAGTCGCAGTTACACCATGGCTCTCGCTTTTCCTGCCACGGTTTCATAAATTACATGCTCCCACACGGTGGCTCGAAATGTGCCTGGTCGAGGTGGTCCATATAAATGTCTTGGAAAGACTCGGTAATGATGAACACGTCGTGCTATGTTGCGCGCCACACGTCAGCCCCTGTTCTAAAAGCTGGGGATGCCTTCCAGCGAAATGCTAACTACTAGGCTTACATAGCAGGGCGGTGGATACGGCCTGCCCAGAATCAAAGGTGAACCTGGCTTTGAAATCCAAGGTCTATGCACCATCCCGGCTCCTAGTCCGGCCTATACCACACAATGCATCCTCTGGAGACCCGCGAGGTCGACTTGGCTTCTGAATGGCTTGAGGCAAGATGGTTTAATGAAACACCCTTAGTGAGTAGGTTTATACAACCTGGGTTTTGTTCATTTGTCTGCTCAATTATTGTGTTGCTTTCCAGTACACGGAGATACTTGAGGACATACTTGATGATTCAGGGTGGGTCTTGTGTTAGGGCCTTGGTCATTTTGAAGCGCGAGTCACTCCAGCGTCATGTCGACGAGAATGTCCTTATTGCTGCGGTGGGCTAGAGGGGAAACTTGAATGCTGCTAAGGCCTTGGAATGCGGGCTATATCTCCTTCAGATGGGCGAGGTGCTTCCTGGTGTGCAGGACGAGCTTATGAGCTGGCTTGTTCCCCGCGATGGCTGGTCATCCGCAGGTCGACCTCGAAGCTGTCCCTTGCGAGTCCGTCGATGGCTGAGACGGTCAGGTTGGTCAAGAGACGGTGGTTTCTCAGACTGATCCACCTCAGTGCCGTATGCGAGTCTGTCATGGCCTGTATCTTTCGGAACGATGCACTCGGGCTGCTGAGGCTGTCTGTACCATTTTCAGGTCTTGAGCTGTGCATGTGTTGGCTCCAGCGTGTTTCCAGCTGCTTGTACTTCCTGTTCCTGCAAAATTTGGAGCAAGACGCAGTGCATCGTCATGATAAATGTTGAGAGACAAGAGAAAGGAATATATTATGGATTGGAGAGACAAGGTAGAAACATACCAAGCCCACCAGCTAATGATTTTCTATGGTATTTGTTCAAGAGCCCACCGCGCATGTGATAGCGGGTACCCCGCATTCATTCCCTCTCACTGCTTGCCTTCTCTCGTCTGATCAAGTACATGGCCCATCCCTGTATCTGCACCCCTGCATCCTCACCCCTGTCACACTGCCTCTGGACCCTTCTCCCACCTGCCCCGCGCTTCAAATGACGTGCATGCTACACTCCCAAGATGACCAAGCCTGGAGCATTTCTTTTCCTTTTCTCTGTCTTATCCCAACACGATGCAATTCATTCCAATCACAACCATACTCGAGGACTCCTCTCCTGAGCATGGAATCCGTTATTTACCATGCTGATCTTCCATCTCACGCACGCACGATACTCTGTGACAGTGCATGATGGCTTGCCTTCAAGGCACAGTGGAATCAAGGCTCGTCAACCAAATTACTGATGACAACACGCAGTAATTTCTTCAGCGTCTTCTGTGCCGAACTTCCAGGCCGCTGATCCTCTTTGTATCCTGAATACCATTATCGATGGCGTTCACAGGACTTAAACGATTTGACCGGCACAGAGATCTCCAAGGCTGCCACCAAGCCTCTTCAAAACCATCAAATCCATTGCGAGTATTGTGACCATATCCACCAGTCCAAACGTTTACCGCTGTCTCTGTCAGCAAACAAATCGACTGCCGCCTGCAACAAAGCTCTTGCCAGCATCCTTCCCCATTGCATCCCTAGGAGATGGAGGCTGCCGTCCTTCGCAACGTGTTTGCCTTCTATATAGACCAGCCCATCCTCTCAGCTACAGCTCAGACCTTGTTACAGTTCAGCAAGAAAGTACAGACGAATTGCCTAACGAGGCAGAGGCGGGAGTGCCCTTGGGACGGTGTGAAAACAAATAGAGGATACTTACAGCATCATAACCCCACAGCTACACGACGATGACGACGAAGATGGCCCACCTCCTTATTGACCTGCCACTGTCGAGAAGCGCTCCTTCACTACCACATGCACTGGCCGAGGGTGACAACAGAGCTACCGAGAATATCGGCAGTGGAGAGAATGAGAAGGGCGGCATATCTGACATAGATATGACGGATGAAGCGCCCAGCATCCCCGCCTGCCTCTAAAGAAACGCGGCCAACATTTGCACACAGAGTCGCACTCTGCAACCCTCAATACTGGCAAAAGCTGTGCAACTGCCTTTTGCGACGAATAGCCCGGTTGGTGGAAAACCTGACTAGATGGCTTGGTCGTGGAGCTATATTAGCAGCAAAAGCCTCGCGAGCCCTCAGCTGGCCGGTGGCGGAGCACAGACCTGAGCACAGCCATCTCTGCTCAAGGACGCAGGCACGCCAAAGACAACGAGAAAAGGTCACCATTAGTCAGTCAAAATACCAGCCATAATATACTAAGGTAACGAGAACCGCAACCATCCCCCACCCCCCATGGCAACCTCTCAAGCAAGTCCCCACCACCGTGACGTTGTCCGTAAGATTAGGAGTCCCGCAGTAGGTGGTGTAGTGCTTCCCAGCAGAGCCCCAGATTCATATACTGCGCCGTGAATGAAAGGCTCTATGAGCAGTAGGTAGGAAATAGGTTCCACAGAGTTACTGTTCGTTTGGACTATTCATGGTGACTGTAACGCGGGCAGCGGCCTTTGGCAATGTCGGATCCTATGCTTGATCCCAATATGCCACCTACAACGATTCTACGACCGCTCGGTATTTTTGGAGCATCATCTTAGCATCGTATTTATCTCAACTTGGGGAGATGTTCAAGGCCTGAGAGACCGGGATGTCCTTCCAGAATTTCTATCTTAGAGTCTGCGTGTCGTCCACCTCGGAGAGGGCAATGTATGGCTGATGCCCCAAACCTCATACAGAGACAAGATCAGCCAATACATTCCTATATGATTCGACCGAGGAAGGGCTACCTGTAAGGTTATCCGCACGTCTAGTATTCAATGATCAACGCTTCAGCAGCGCTGGAGGCTATTGGCCCAAAAATGGTACCTTTATAGCTGGGATATGGCTCACGATTCTGACTATGATGCGCTTGCCGCCGGCTGACAAGAGTAAGTATATCATGCCAGTATTAACAGGAACGCATGTGTCTGACATAGATCAGACAAACATTACATCGTGTGATTATGCTTACATTAGAACGGCAATTCCTGCCTGCATGCTACCACCTGCGCCCCGTTCGCCCGTTCGACCGGCTGGAAAAAGCAGGCCATGCACGCTCATCGCGCATGAAGAAAGAGCGGATCAGCTCACGCTCTCGTGAGAAAAGAAGCGAGTGCTGAGGATTGGGAGTGTAAAGAAACGAAAAGGAGGGTGGGCATCTGGCGTGGAAATCCCTCTAGACTCACAGCCTTGCCAAGACATAACTGCAAGTGAGTAAAGTTGACTAGTGTATACTTTAGACATCTGAGCGCCGTCACTCAGTACCGCAAATAATTGGATTGAGATGAAGAAAAAGAAGCAAGAGGGCATGGTAAGTCATGGCCAGCCATTACTCGGAGGAAAATTCACGAAAAAATCTAGGCTTGCAGACTATCAGTGTGATGCTTCCCTCCCGCTTGTCACAAATTGAACCAACGCCATCAAGTCAAGCCAGTATGAGATTTCTGTAGTTATTCCCTCACCCGTTACGAAATGCATTTGGACCGAACACAAAAGAACCATCGCACCCGTTGCTATTGCAGAAAATTACACCCTCCTCAGCGTCGTGATATTACCCCGGAGTTAACGACCGAGTGACGAAAGTTGTAACAGGGTTCACACGAATCCAGTGGCACGGTGGCCACTTGTGCATGAGTTATCTGCAGCACGCCCGGTGTAGTTGCTTGCCGATTCCTCTCTGTCATGCGGAACCTGGGGCTTCTTTGCTGAAAAGGCGCCATCCTGATCATCTATCTGCTCATGTCAGAAATTGTGTGACATCCCAACCCACGGGCATCGGTGAGAAGTCTCCCGATGTCGTACTGGAACAGACCAAGGTGGTGGTGTGGGTGTGTGTGTGTGTGTGATGATGATGATGATGATGGCTACGTTCCCCAAGCCACTGCAGAAATTCCCACCATCGACAATCATCGCAAGGGAAAAGGAAGTCTTGCATAAAATAAAATAAAAAGGATTTACCGGTGTGGCTCCAGTCGCAATCGGATTCAGTTCATCAGACGTGACTTACAACCAACATCGCGTCATCCAACACTGACCCACCACTCATATCTCACCCGACGGCACACACAGAACCGCGGCGGTCAAAGGTTTATCGTCTGACCATGTAGCCGAGCCCGAATTCTTGACGCAACATATTTGCCCGGCCGGGGCGGGACACGAGTGCGCAGAAGAGATAATCATACGCACATGGGCAAGGTAATCAGGGACCCTGTGTGCCGTAGGAAACTCCCATGTCTAGCTGGTAGGATTATCTCTCCTGGGGGAATACCCAGACAGTAGATCACGACAGGGACCCTCGCATGATTGGCCCCGAGACAGGTCCGCTTGTTGATACTTGTGGAGTGGACGCGGCAGGATGGGTCGACTTGTCAGATGAACACGGCATGAAGTAGGCCGTTACTCAATGATCATTGGGGCTAGCATTTCCGCTATCAATTTACCTTTGCCTTGACAGTGCCGTGTGTGTATCATGGCGTGGGGGACGCCTTCGGTCTGCGACTGCAATGCTAGGTAGACATAAGCAACAAGCTGATATGATACGAAATGAATCAATGTTGCCAGAGGAATTTTCGTGTAGCTCCTCAAACGACAGCAAATAAGATAACGCCCGTTGTTTGGAATGCTTTCACAGAGATATATCTATTCGAGACAGGGACACAGACGTAGTCAGGCCATGAATGATATTAGAACTTTTGACTGGCTACTAATATTTTGATAAATGATACAAATAAAAATAAAAACTCCTGAGACGCCTGGTACAACCATACAAGTACAAAGCTTGCCCAGAGCCTGTACCTCAACCCTGGTGTGATACAACCATCATTATGTTTCATAAACAGAGAACTTCTGAGAGTCTGTAGCAGAACAGGAAAATGATAGAAGATATCAAAATTCGCCGAATGGTCCGTTCCCATCGACCAATGGCCTGGCCTGTCCACAGGCCCTGAAATTTACCACGGCTCACTTTTGATTGCATGCGTGTCGTTCCGAAATCATTTCGCAATCACAAGATCACAGACTCTTTTCGAGCAGCACGAGATCCCTGAAGCCTTCCTTGCACTTCTGGGACTGCTCAGAAGTCGGCTTGGGGAGCGGACTTCTGCAATATCCACCATACCCGCTCCATACCCGCAGACCTTCCTTGGTGCCCACGACACCGCTTTGGATGGCCGCCCAGTCTCCTGCAGCAACCACATCCTGCATCTCCTGGGCTTCAGTGATGCTGCCAGACTGGAAGAGCTGCACTGTCTTGATGCAAGCCTTGGGGGAGATGTTGGCCAGGCCTGCCAGGATGCCGTGACCACCGGCGACCAGAGACTGGATTGTGAAGTCGGCCGATCCGGCGAGAACGAGGAAGTCGGGCCGTTGAGGATCATAATTTTTGCTCAGCTTCTTAGTGGCGGCAGCCACTCGTGCCAGCTTGCCCGTGTTGCCGCAGGTGAGCTTGACGCCCACGATGTTGGGGTGTTGTGCCAATTTGGTGATGACATCAGATGAGAGGTCCAGGCCACCAACGGCACCCGGGAAATTGTAGATGATGATGGGAACAGGTGAAGCGTCGGCCACGGCGTTGAAGAAGTGGAGGATCGTCCCTGATGACGGGGCGAACAGAGACGAATAGTAGGCAGGAGGCAGAACCAAAGCGTAGTCACCCCCTGCTTCCCACGCCTCAGTGCAGAGCTGCACAGTCTCTCGTACGCTCTGGGCTCCACAGCCCACAATGATGGGCATGGAGGAGAACCCAGCATCGTTCAAGGCCTTGCGCGTGGTAACTGTGACCAGCGACCTCTCGGCGTGGGTAAGATGGACAGCCTCTCCGTTCGAACCTTGGGTCGCAAGCCCTGTTACGCCTGCACGAGCTAGGCGCACAGCATGACTGGCAACGGTAGCCACGTCGATGTCCTCGGTATCTTCTTCAAAAAAGCACATCGTGGGAACATAGACGCCAGGGACCAGCGGCCGGCTGAGGTGCCAGTCACCGTCCATCGCATTGCTCTCGAAAGAGCTGCTCAGTGACGAATCGGAATCTGTCGGCACAAGGTGGTTGTTGTGGGAGGGTACACGGGTTGTCGACGAGCCGGCAGGACGCGTGGTGCCCCTGTTGAAGCCAGACGTGTAGCTGCCGGCTGGTGGCGCATCAAGATGAGGCGCCATTGTGATTTAAGGGGTGTGGGAGAGAGGGAGAGAGAGTACCACGGATAGGATATGGTCGGTAGCGTGGGATGATATGCAGAAGCGGCAGTAGGGAGCAGGTGAGAGGCTTGGGCGTGGGAGAGGATTGAGGGGGGGGCAGGGAGGGGGATGGAGAGTAGGAGGTGAGCAGGCGACCTGGTGATATTTTATAGACACCAGAGGCAGGGCAATTGTGCTGCAATGGCTCTGACGTGGACTCCATTCTTGTTTCTCTCTTTGGCATTCCCTTTTGTCACGTCTTATTCATCGGGAACCCGAGGCGTGCTCGGTACCTCTGAGCAATCCAACGTTGCCTGACCCGGGTCAGACACGCCTATTGGACGGGTCGAGAAACGGGAATATACTGGGCTGAGAAACGACGTACATAGTACGTATAGTACGTAGCAGTTAATGCTCGACCAGGGCTTGCTGCAATACTGTGGACTGCCTCAACAGCCATGCAGCAGCCGTCAGGGTCCAACGAGACTGCAGATGTGGGGTTGCAGTGATTTCCTTCTAGATACAGTGCGGGAATCTAGCTGGGAATAGAGAAGAGGCTGCCTGGGCTACGCAGTCATGTGCAGCGAGGGCCCGTGGGCAGGGGTTTCCCCGGCCTCAAGATAGACTAAAAAGTGGTTCTCGTGGGGGTTAGTCTGTAGAACCGCCGTCCGTGGAAGCCACAAATAACCTGGGGGTCGTTTGTCTATTTGCTCTTGCTGCTGTCATGGTCATTGCTTCGAAGCAGGCCGCGTTGCTTGTGCCCTATGACTCGGTGTTTGCTGTCTGCAAGGTCTATCCCATTGCCAAGGCACGTCCTGGGTTCATCCAGACGCATGTTTTAGCAATTTCAATTCGGGGATCAACGGATCGTGTGTGTGTGTGTGAGTGCGTGCGTGCGTGTGTGTGTTAGTTTGGTGGCCTCGACGGCAACAACAGGATCTGAACGTCTTGTGACCATTTGTGACATCGGACGCGGCAGTGCCTTGGAAGAAGATCAATCCACAGGCGGGAATGAGTGGTGCCAAGTGCGCACCCATCTGGGCGCACTGCTAGAGCTCGATACCCGCCTGGTGTCATGTCAGATGGTGAGCACGTCGGTTCTGACATGTCTGACCAGCGAGCAGGAGGGCGGTACATGGTGGACGGCTCGGACATGCCGCTTATAGACATGTGCCGCCTGGACGGAGGGCATCCGATATCGCCAAAGCCCCTTCTTGTGCCATTAGGGATGTTGTGTTGTCCTCTCTCTCTCCTCTGACAGGAGGCGGGCTGGCGGTTGCCATTGAGCACCTGGAGCGCAGGCTGAGGCTGCTGGACTATCGCGAGGCTGCTGCGGATGGGGGGTTGTTTTGGGGGCAGGGCCAGAGATAGGTGGCTGGGCGCTGACATGCAACTGTGTAGGTGTTTCCAGCTCTAGTGAGTGACGAGATGAGCGGTGAGGCGGTAGACGAGTCAATATCTGTGTGTGCACTTCCGCCCCCTTCGTCCCAGCTCGTCCTGTCCTCCCTCCACCCATCCATCGGCCCATCGATTCAGCCAGCGAACCAGCCAGTTCATGTTCGTGCTCATGCTTGTTAGGTGTACCAAGGGGCCACACGATTCGGGCCTACATCCACGAGTCGCGAGCTGGGCCCCGCCGAGCCGATCGCAGGGAGTGATGCAGGCAAACAATGGTGGTGCACTCTGGTGGTTCAGGAGATGGGATCGACAGTGAGCGCTGCCCGAAAATGACACCTTTTCCGGACATTTTGTCCGGACGATTGGACATGTGAGCTACCGGCCCGGTGTGCTGTGTGTGTTTGAGTGGTGTTTTTGATGGGGCGGCTTTGGTGTAACTAGTTAGGTGAGAAGGAATAGTAATGCTGCTGACGAAGTTGTACGCTGGGCTTGGCTGGTCGATTGGTCCCTCGTGGCCTCAGGTCCAGGGATGTTTGTGGTCAATGTCGTCGAAATTCACTCCAAGAGGGGCCGAAAACCGCCGCTTCCCATTTTTGGCAGGAGCGGTACAGTGCGAGTCTGGACCTTCTGGACCTCGCTTGGGGAGTGAAGTGAAAGAACATTGAGTTGCTCCTGCCGCCAACTACTGCATAGTAGAACGAACGTAGGGAGGAAGGAAGAAGTTGGTAGCAGTACTACACAGTATCCCGTACAGTTGTTGTACTTAGCCCATCCTCCCTCCTCCCTTCTAAACCTTGTCCTCCCGACTCCTGCTCGTCCTGCCCCTCCTCCTCTCCTCCTCGTCCACCACTACCAACGCCGACACCAACATTCCCATAGCCCATAGCCCATACCCATGCGCAAACCCCTCCCCCATCCATAATCCTCACTCTATTCCCTCTCCCCTGTATCCCCTGCCCGTATCAACCATAATCCCTGCCGTCCGAATTGCCATCCTTTCATCAAGGTTTGCCGTAATGGAGGCGCTGAACGTCCAGCTGATCATGGTCAAGAAAGCTGAGGATGCCGTCAGCCGACCGCGCTGTCATTGCTGACGTGCTGCAGATCGTCTTGTATTTCCGTTGCGCCCTGTTCTGTGCCTGATAGGGCAAGCAATGCCCTAAGAGGAGGGCTCCAATATTTACCATACTATAATACACAGCCCCCACCACACACACACGGGGAAAATTGCCACATGCTCTCGCAAGCATGATGACGAGAATGTCTGCCCGTGCAACACACCATCATCTTCCACGCGAGGGGAGGGTTCAAAGTCACATATCTGACATCAGGATCAGGCACGCCATGCAGTACCACCCGAAGCCATGCAGACGAGCCATCGACTTACAGTATGGCTGCGCTCAGTGTCCACCATGCCCGGGAAGAGCCTGGGACACACACAATCCCCTTTCGGGCTCCGCGCACGCGTCTCCCAGGTTGTCCGATGCTTCGTCAACCCCTACATGAATATTCCAAAGAAAGAATAGGGGAAGAGAAAAAAAGGAATAAACAAGAGGAAGAAAGAACAAAGAGAGGTGGGGAGAGATAAAGCCTTGTTTGATACCATGCATGTTGCAATTCGAGAGGACTATTCCGTCCTTCGTCTAAGAGAGGTGGGAGGGGTGGTTCCCTGGGCTGCTGCTCTCCACTCCGACGTACCGTCGGGTCCCGAGGGCTAAGCTAATCAATTTCACGACTTGCAATGGAAAGGAGAGGGACACCGAGCGGCCGATCGGACAATGCTCCCAATCGAATCATCATTGCATCTGTGCTGCGTTGTCGCCCTTGGTTCTCAGCATGAACAGCGTGACGTTTGGTAGTGCTGCTTGGCTGGGAGGCAGACTGTGCCGTCGGGTCACCCTGTCCCGCAAGAGGAAAAAAGGGCCAGGTGATCAGGTTTTGGGGACTTGTTTGCAAAGACACCAGTGGCTGGACGCGCGCGCCAGAGTAACAGCCCTTGGCTCCATGGACCCGTAACGCAATATACGACTTGTGTCAGTTCCCCCACTCCACACGACAGCGCGAGGCATCGCCTCAAAATGCCATCAGGGGTGGCGTGATCAATTCGTACTGTGCAGGAGTTCACAGTATGGGGTCAACCCCGCGGGCCCGCCAGATCTAGCAGGGACTCCAAGGTATGCCATAACAAAACAAGTGCTCTGCGGGGCAAATATCCACTTCCTACAAGCCCGGAAGACGATGTGCAAAAGCCTGGACGCACACCAGCCGGAAGGACTCCGAGGTCGAATGCCAGACTCATGACTGGATGCTCGCGTGTGGCAAAGAGACCGGGGGCAATGTCTCATGCACATACGACGTTGAATGTTCAGGCGAGGACCAAGGGCGGCAACGACATGCAATAGAAGCTCAGTCGAACACATCCAACACTCTTCTAGCCTGGATTTGGATCCGACAGCGCGGCTCTGGCCTTACTGGACCGTGGGGGTCACCCACGCCTCGTGTGGGATGGATCGACAGCATCAAAGATCTGCGTTTGCTGTTGTTCCAGCGCCATCCCTGCCCTTAGAGCCCTGCCGGTAATCTCCCGGTTCGAGACAAAGAAGTGCCACCGCGGGCACAGGCCTGTCTATGTTAGCTGGCATCCTGCTGATCTTCACGTGCATCTTTCTATGCACAGGCGCGGACGTGATGAAAAGCTTGGCCTGTCGCAGATTTTGACCAATCTAAATCTACGAGGCTCCGCCGGTTCGCATCCGGCTCCAGGCTTCCCACCACAGCAGGGACCCTCCTCATCATACGAGCACCTTGCGAGACCACAGGGCCATTCCAACCACCTAATAGAACCTGTTACGTTTTTATTTGCTCACCTGCCGTTGGCCCGCCTCTCTCTGGGCATGTGCATCCAGAATTGCGTTGCGCTCTGGACAACACATCACTGGGGCCCTTGGCCCCCCCCAACAACCTCGACCTTGCAGGTATACTGTGCCAACGTCACAGCCGGCAGCTACTACATGCCCTGTCACGGCTCAGCTTTCAGAAAACCAAGGACGTGCATGCCGAGGCCGGCGGATCTCGGAGGAATCGGCACAACGGTCATCGTCATGTTCAAAATGTCCCCAACTGTACGCTGGCGGCCCTTTTGCGCGCGTGACAGTTGTTGCCAATTAAGCAAGAGCGGATCTGCATTCAATCCTAAATGTCAGTCAACTCTGCCAGACGTGACGCCGGATGGCCGGATGCTGCGTCCCGTTCTAAGGAGGGAGGGGAATAGGGAGGGGGAGGCTACCCCAGCACACGCATTGTCTGCGCCATCCCATCCAAGGGCCACTCACGCTTGCGCAGCGCAAACATCCTGTGCCACCCTCTCGGAGATTTTAGAATGTTCTGTGCACCTTCTATGTGAAGGGGGGATTGCGACCGCGCCTCAAACCCTCACCGACTCTATCGAATACGATGATGCGGTCCTCGCCCTGGGCCACCTACTTGTCTCAATACGGGAGGTGGACTTCAGCTCCTCGCACAGCAGGGGGCGGAGAACCGAAGGGTGTAGTATTCATCCCAAATCCCGGTGGAGAAAATCTCGACTTTTCTTCCTGCAGGCCCCGGCTCGATCGGTCGACTCGGACCTACACGGACGACCTCTTGACGGCTCAGCTATTGCCACGATGTGGCTCACATGTGGCAGGCAATACATAATATACGTACAAGTCAGATGGTCGACCGCCATAAATGCAGAGGATCGGCAAAGTTTTATGTCGTATCCCAGCTCACCGGCTGCAAGACCACTCAGGATATTGACTAAAAATAAATGGTGAGAGGCCGAGCAGCAATCGCTAGCTTCAATGGCGCCGTTAAACTTGGGCCAAACGCAATGGAGTGAGAAGGATCTGGGATCCTGCATATGCGACGCAATGCATTCCTCAGGCTACCACCTGGTTTACGAGCCATCCAACAAAGCAGAAAGACTAAGCACTGAGGTCATGATTCTCGTACATTTTGGATCCATAACCTGATCTAGACCTGGCACATGGGAGGCGGTAAGTCATTGTGCTGAACATTTCCGCCTTGCACAAGTCATTGAATCTCAAAATTCAGAGTCTCAAGCTGCCCAGCCTCAATGCCAGTCCTGATGGGGCATCGACTGAGCTCGTGAACAATGTGTTGAATTCCTGAGGATCCTAATTCTTCACTGCTTGTAGCAGGCTTCTGTTAGTGATATCGGGCGCTGAATGTCAGTTTATTCTGGAGAAAATTGATTTATGGCAGACTGTAGTATCAGAAAACTCTATCAATGTTTGATGCTGTTGACGAGGTAATCAATGATCATCTGCACTCGGAGGGCACTTCTGGGATGCACTGACCAGAACCTTGGGTTTTGGACTGGTCTGCTGTGTAATTCTCCTCCCCTCCCCCCTTTACCCATAAATTTGACTCTTCACCTCTCTTCCAAGGTTGTCTACATTCTTGTCTTGTCCAAGCCCCACCCTCTTTGGACCCCCCCCTCCCCCTTCTCATTCCTTTTGCTTTTGCAGCCTCGGTGAAAAAGAATTGATTGCACTAGCTGAATAAACACAAATCTACCTTTATCACCTTTCAACACTACTATATAAACAAGTTATGTTCAAGAGAGGGGTCTAGGGGTTGCCATAAAAGTGCCTAGAAACGAGGTTCCAGGGCAATGGATGGGGGAAAACAGATTTGAATGCCGAGACAGCCCAAATTCTTCAAAAGAATCCGAGGCAAGAGGACAACGTGCAGTCATGACATGTTACGTATGGTGACAATTCTGATACACTTGTGAAGATAGCTCTTCAGACTGGGAGAGACAGGAGATTCATATCGTGCGACAAATGATGACAGCATACGGGCTTGTCATTGACGGCTTGTAATCCATCTTACTTTCTCTGCTTCATACAACCTGCTATCTTTTTTCAAGACCAAATGCTGGCTATGCTCAAACGGTGGCGGTTGACCCGCCATACGAATGGATCTATCATTGGTCACCATCAGCCACGATCCATTCTCTCCTGCAACATACCGGCTGTCAAGCGAGGTGTGGAAAACTTGATTTGTACTCACATCAATGTCATAGCATCCCGAAGGCGTCTCGTAATCATACGCCCCCGTATTCACGTACAAATCGTTGGCCCCGGTCGTGTTGTCGGGACAGACATAAAAGGCAGCCGTGTTCCCCCTGTCCACATCCGGGTCGACCCACGTCACGGTGTCCCCTGAGAAGGAGAAATTCCCGTACGTGTTCTCGGTCGAGTTGAACCACGTCAACAGGGCCCGCTGGGTCTTGTCTGCCGGGTCCTCGACCCACATGTACAGGGCGTCGTCGGTCCCCGACCCGGTGTTGTAGACGAGCTGGCCGTCGATGATGTTGAACTGCCCCGCCGTGAGGGGGCTGTCCATCAGAGCATCGCCAGGGGTGGCCGTCGGGAGCGTCTGGAGGTAGGAGTGGTAGTAGGGCGTCTCCACCGCGCGGATCCAGTACCAGCCTGACGAGAGGGTCGACGTGCCAGAGGGTGTGACGGTGTTCAAAGAGGCTGTGGTGGTTGCTGTAGTCGTCGTTGCCGCTGCTGGGGAGGAGGAGGAGGAGGAGGAGGAGGTCGTGGTGCCGGTGCTTACGCTCGTGGTAGGTGTGGTCGTGGCCGTGGTCGACGCTGGGGTGGACGACGCGCTTGTCGTCGAGATTGCTCCCGTCGCCGTGCCGGGCACGCACTGGTAGTAGTAGGCATTATAATCCGTGCAGAAATACCCCGACACGCAGGCCGTGGGACCAGTGTAGCCGCTCCCTCCGCCTTGGCGCAGTGTCAGTTTCCTTCAGAGACGACCGTATTCTTGCCTTGGGGCTACTCTGCACCATTGTCTTACACTGGTCGTATGCGCCGGCCGTGCTCTGGGCTGCGACGCCTGCAGCGAGGCAGGGAAGCGCGACGAGGGCCCTCTGCTTCATTGTCTGTGACGCTGGGATTTCGCTATCACGGAAGGGATATTACACGACAGAACCAAAAAGTGTGCTGAAGGAACTGTCTTGGGGCGCCACATAGCCTACTGACTTCTTTCCTCTGCATTGCCATAGGAGCCCGGCCCTTTCCGATTATATATGAGGATGCTGGCCAGCTCATATGTTGTTCTTTTTCAGCTACTAGCCAGAACCCATGTGTGCGGAACCTGAGCCAGGAGTTTCCTGAATAGAACCGGGTTCTGGTGCACCGATGTTGGGTTTCTGCAGGGCGTTGTCTTGTCTGACCCCGGTTTTGGGAGAATTACCAGATCTTGGGAAAGTCGGGCCAGAAAGCGAGGCTTGGCGGAACATCTTCCGGGGGTTTGGTTGGTGTCATGTAGATTATGGCGGCGCGAGTTACCTTTGGTGTCGGGTGGTTACGTTCCGGTGTCCTAATTCTCTCACAATGCAGAAGTACACAAGTATTCAAGTATGGAATGTCTAATAATAAATCCAAGAGTGTTTGTGATCTCAAAAAAAGATTCTAGAGATTCTGTATGTACACGGCAGTCTCGAATTATGAGAGGCTATCTTGAAAGGGATATAAAGATGATACCTGAACCAGGGAACTCTCTTGTTGAAAAACTTTGGGTGGATGGTTTCTGGCATGAGAACACAACCTCAATGACATTGAATGGTCATAGACTCCATGAATTCTGTGATGATGATGCAATGATTATGAAATGCTACTTGTTATTAGTGTATTATAATTAATTATCATTTAAAATATGGCGACAGCCGTTTGCATCACATCTCCAGCCAACTCCTCAAATCCATTGAGCACACACTCGCCAACAAGCCTACACCTCACAATCTTCACAGTCGGCCCCTCTACAAACATCCAGCTCATATTGGCAATCTCATCCGGCCAACATCGACCACCATGAGGCCTGACAACATAAGGCACACGAGACCCGCTCAGCTGAACAATCAGGTCTCCTACCTGTGCCAGCTCTGGGACAAGAGCCAGCTGATCAAATGGTGCCTCCGTCGTGATGCAAATGGCCAGTCTCTTGCCGTCTACAATTGACTCCCCATCTACGATAGGTACCACTGCTTTATTGTTGCCGTCCGACCAGCTGGCGGTCTGGCGTCCTCTGGCGTACAGGTGGCGCTCGACCGAGTTGCTGTCCTGCATCCGGGCACGATCTAGATGAGAAGAGAAGCATGTCGCCCGCAGAGGGTTCTTCATGGCTTCAAGTGTGCCGCCCCCTGGACTGGCGATGTTGATAGGCCGTTGGTCTATGTCGTTGGCCGCTGCACCACCTGAGTCGGAGCTGGTGTCATCAGGACTAAAAAAGAACCTTTCGGTCCATAGAGTCATGATGGGATCGAACATGTCGTCCTCCTGGCCCGCGCTGACTCTCTCGGCTTCGAAGGAGACCTCGTCCAGTCCAACCAGCCGTAATGGTAAAGTGTGTTCCTCAATTTGGCCGATAATCCTCCCTGCCGACACAAGTCCCAAGTAATTACTATCAGTGGACCAAGAGGTAAAGATGCGGCTCTGGCGAAACTGCTTCTCCGTCGGTGTCTCTGCCGGGAGGGTCTCCAAGATTGTGCGGTCGCTGGAATAGGATACAATCTCCTCGTAATCCCAGTTGGGTACCCACGAGGGCAGATATGGCCCAGGCAAAAGTGACTCGGCCGCGGAATTCACGTATGAAATGATGTCATAAGATCTCATAGTTTTGATGATGTGTTTTGCGAATCGGACATACAGCTCGTAGTAGTGTACACGGTAGTCGATGGCAAACCCAGGATCAGTCGTGTCGATATCGGTGGCTATGCCCAACAGGCCAAAGATCTTGTCTCTAGCATCCGCGGCTTGAAGATACCTTGTCCTTGCCAGCAGTCGTAAGATGGTCAGGCCGTCTGACGAGGTGTCCCACGCCTTTGGTATCTTCCAGTCTGGCAGTAATTGATCTAGACCTTGGCTGCGTAGATACTCGCTGCGTGAAAGAGCTATGTCTCGCACGATACGGTTGTTGAGGTACAGGAGACTGAAGCCGTACTGGTCATGGAATTTTGGAGATAGGAGGACTGTTGCGCAGAAGTCATCCCAGGCGATGCGCCGGGGACCGCACTGTATAGACAAGCACCTCGAGACCACGGCCTCCTGAAAAACCCAAAGCCTTCGGAACCATGGTCGGGACAGCACGTCAATCTCCACATCTCTCCACTCCCCGCGAAACGAGGTCAGTCCTTCCAATCTCTCAGCAACTGTGTCGTCACGGTCCTGGTGGTCATTCCAGGCCCAGGAGCTTTTGCGCTCGAGAAAGTTCCAAGCAGAAAGCCCGGTGTTGCCGCCATCCTGGTCTCCGAGATAGATGACTGTCTCTGAGGCTGCTGCGTATATGCTGCGCATCTGCTGTACCTGCTGGTTGCGCTCGAGCAGATCCATCTGGTTGATACAGAGCGCATCGACCCAGAGCCGGATGGGACGGTCCTGGCGGCGCAGATGGCGGAGTGCCGACTCGAGATTGGGATTGATAAAGCACCTGTGCGCCCCGATCCATATCTCACAATTGCGGTCCCCGTTTCCCCACACGTACGAAAGGGCCGTGTACCCATTGTCGCCGTGGAGGACCTCTGAGACGCGTATCTCTACTAGGCGGCAGCGGATTTCGCTTTCCCTATCGTCGGATTCGGACAAGATCAATAATCGGGTCGAATCTGGACTTGATAGTCTTTGATAAATGAAGCAGTAGGGCGCTTGCATTCCTGAAAAACTGGAGCGCCGTGGTATGACCATCCAATCGTCTTTGGGTTGGTTCTTTGTCGTCCCCCTCGTGTCATCCTCCTCATCCGTGCCCTCCGTCATGGCGGCGGCGGCGACGGCTTCATCATGATCATCATGATCTACCTCCGATTCATCGTTCTCGTCAGACTGTTCCGTCGAGCCTTCACTGGCTTGTTCTTTCGTTATTTCCGTCGCGTTATCTTTCTCGACTGGCCCGTCCACTGTGCCATCAGGCTCTTTCATCGTGTCCAGGGTGTTCTTGGTCTATAACATAATTATCAATGATCACTTAGGTGGGGCGAGATCACCCATACACGAACTGACTAGCAAGGGAAGACCTGAGTTTGATTTCCGATCGCGACACGCAATGGTCCGCAAAGAGGAAAACCGCGTACTTGCTAGGAAAAGCGGGAGAGAGCTGAATGCCAAGTGAGGCTCTGCTCAATGGGCGCGTGGCTTAAGGATGCATAGCCCCTGCAAGCGCAGCATGAGCTGACGACTGATTCCATGAGTGAGGCTGACCTCGGTGGCTGCCTGTGACATCGAGCCACGCCAATAACATGCTGCTCACTGATACAATAGCACGGGTAAGCTCAAATGCTGCAAATAGCTCATGTAAGAACACTCGACTTCGTGCGGTCTTGCCAAGCTTGACATGGGTATACGTAGCTAGGTCCTTTCGATGGCGTTTGATGAGGTCAAAAAAGGTAGATGATAATTATTTTATTAGAGCTAATGGTCAGTAAGACACAGATCTTATATCTTGATGGTGAAGAATTGTAGTTCAAACTTGAATATCAGAAAGTGGGCCAGCATACGACATGTATTGCTCCCGAGCTAAACATTGATTCTTTTATCAACAACTACACATCCAGAAGTTGAGGTAATCTTGGCAATTGCAAGTCATATAATTTATGGTGTGATATATGTGAATGTTTGGTCTAATGTTTATTTGATGGTGAGTCGTCCATTTTCAAGCAATAAATCAAGAGGCGTACAATCTGCAGACAAAGACAACAGTGGCTGCTAAACAGAGAAACATCCGCCAACATTTTCCATATAGTATTTGACGGTTATCATGAACTTATATTGGATCATCAGAATAGCAGCGTAAAACTGGGGGCACCCCTCGTAAGAACATTCGAAGCACGCTAAGTCCTACGCCTACAATCCATATCGGCCTAGACAGCACATAGACTTCACTCAGACAGACGTGCATACCAAGAGCAGGGGGTCACTCATTGGCCTGAGCAGATGGACATTTACCTGCTCTTCTACATCTTCCGCTCTGGTATCCTCCTCGTGTTTCCCCTATCAACAGAGTAAGAGACTGTGCCTTTTTCTCTCAGCCGCCTCACCGTTTACTCGACTCAGTTAAGTACTCCGAACCACCAGTCGCTGTCGAACGATCTGTAGCAATCCGTGATAGGTCCACCAATCTTTTCAAACCCAGACCTAAAGCGACAAGCAACGCGGCCAGCGCAAGGCAGATCGTGATGGCGACCTTTGCTGTTGTAGCCAGCTTCGAGGTCCATGTGATGGACGGCACAACAACAAAAATCAGACCCAGAGTACCGTAACAAATGACTGGGATAAGACGCGGGGAGTTCACGGCCTTGAGAACACCTCCACGGACATACTTGCCCATCTGCTTCACGTAGTCGATCCTGAATACGACCAGGACAAACGGGATGGCCAAGGCGAGGCTGACGCTTACTGAAGATTTTCAATCCCAAGTTAGCAGTTGACCGAGTATCGGAAAGTGTGAGGATGGCGTTGATTTCTGGATGGCACTTGTCTGGCCTCAAAGAAGTGCAATGCCACATGATGCAGCTACTTACACATATATTTGAGAATGTAGCCGAGTTCAAGCTTGCCAGCCTCGTTGACCGGGAAGACATCGATATTGATGGCGAAGAAAGTTGCCATGAATGACAAGGGTAGCTGTGGACTGGTCAGTGAGTTGGTAACGACTTGGGCAATTTCAAGTTCTCACTCCAGAGGAGGCTTTAGAACAGGGAAATAAAGCAAAAGAAGAGACGAATTTCTTCTGAATTCAAAGATGGTTGGGAGGCGTACAAAGATGATTGTGACGACCGTGAAGACCATGAGGACTTTTCCCTGTCTAGCAGTCTCTAGTGCTTGTTTGTTCATCTCTTCGGTCTGCTGGATCTGCAATTCCGTGTTCTTGGCCGTCTCTCTTGCTAATTTACGCGAAGAAATAGCCTCGGAGAAATTGGCTTGTTTCTGCTTGAGGTCGATGAGGTGCTTAAGCTGCCAGCCATTCAGGAATCAGTTCCAAAACACCAAATTGGGCAAGCATACGCCAGGAGTACTTAATGAATTCAGATTCGACCTGGCATGGTCTGGTCGAGTTCACTCACCGAGTCATGTGCCGTCCCGGCAAGTTTCTCCATCTCGACTATCCGGTCGGAGTGATGTTTAAGGCAGCTCAGGTCGATCATAGAATTGTATTCCTCGCTGTCGTTGTGAGGAAGGCCAAGCTTCTTCTTCCCCTGCAAAAGGATCGAGTCCAGCTGTTGTGAAGCCATCTTTTGGTCTTTTAGCACTAGTTTTAGAATCCGCAACTCATCCTGTATGTCTTCTATCTCAACGAGAAAGTCAATCTCTTTTGCAATGTTGAGGTCATCATCCGTTGGCTCGTCGAGGTGGTAGGGGTCGGAACTCAAATCTCTCTTGAAATCGTAGAGGCTCTGAGTCGCGCCCTCGATCTACTCCCAATTAGGAGTCGATAAATAACCATACAACTGGGGTTTTGTAGGATCACTCACAATACTGCCTATGGAGCGTTCAAAAAAGTCAAAAAATTGCATCTCCTCGGGGATCTGATTCTCGTCAAACACGGAGACACAGCAGGTAGCAATCAGACCAGCCAGGTCATATATGGATGTGATGGGCTCTCTTGCTGTTTCTTTGAGATGACGCATGACTCTATGCTGGACATCCATAGGGTCTGCAGCAGAGGCCCCTTGACTGTGAGGTCTGGTGTGCACATTCAAATCTTTCTCGTCAGTCTGTTCGACGACGATGATCTCGTCAATGAGGTCCGGGATGTCGGGATCTTGATTCAAGTTTTTATGGGCTGGAGTCATGAAAAATGGCTCAGGGGTATCGTCCATTGGTCCTGGTGGCTCGATTGATGGGCCTTGTAGTAGGTCATCTTCAGGTACTGCCATTGTCACCAACGGGGACGGTTTGACGGCTTCAGTACGCCAACGAGTAGGAAGACAAGTGATCAGAGTGTCTAGCTCAAATGGATTAGCGAAAGTAACGAGAAACAGGTTCATATCAACGGTACTCATACCTCCATTGATGACCCACAGCCACATCTGATCAACCATGAAGATCTTGGGGAGTCCTTCTTGTTTAGTGTAGCGATACACGACCTGATCTTCGTCACGGCGAGAGATGTCGTCGAGGTGGGAGTAGAAGTATTGATCTAGTGTCCTCCGTGGTTGGAATGGGACCTGTCCATTATCCTCGGGAAGACCATATCCGCGCATGAGAAGCGCATTAGGGAGCTCATATACCCCAGGACGACGAGTCAGGTTTTCGGTGTGTACCTTCTTTGACTTCTTCTTGGTTTGTTTTGAGCGTCCATGGCCTGAGAAGAACCAGGACTTGGAGTTCGGTTGCGCTTTTGTTTGTAAGGGCGAGGAAAAGTCCATTTCGGCACCCTTGCCACCCCCTCGGACCCTGAGGTTGGGATTAGGAGCTGGAGGCGGAAGAGTCTCCGGTAGTGTATGAGGAGGAGGTACAGGTGGAAATGCTGACTGTTCTGGCTGGTAATCGTTTGCAATTGGCGGAGGAGGAGGCGTCCCAAGGATTCGAGGTAGCAGGGGAGATGGCAGCGGTGGATTAGGTGTGGGATCAGGTGGTGAAGGAGCAGTCGGCACGTACGACTGGCGAGGCATACTGGGAATAATCCGCGTGCCAGGAGGAGGAGGAGGAGGACCGGGAAAGGGAAGTGGCGGGAGACCGTGGCGATGTGACGCATTGAGAAATGCGCTCCCAGGTAAAAAAGGAGCGTGGGATACATTTCTATTGAAGCCTCGAATTTTTTTAACGGCGTTGACTTGTGCTGTCACGAAACTCGCTTCTCTGTGATTTGCGGATGTCTCATAATGGAGATATGGAATCTAGGGACAGTAGGTTAAGCATCAAGCCTGACTGGACAGTATTCTCGAAGGAGATTTTGACGTACAAATGAGACAGCCTGCTCCGTCTTTCCACCGTCCCATGACATGGTCGGATCCGTCTGACGTCCACAATGTCAGCATGGCCATAATACATCCGAGTGGCTTTATCGACCACCGACCTTGAGAGATTTGGAATAGGGTCTCATGTAAGAAAAGGCACCGGTTCTCTGGCGTGTGCCACGTCCTTTGATTGGACTGAGTCCCAGTTTTGATCGAAAATGTTCGTCTGGCATCGCAGCATCGGGTTTTCGTTCAGCAAGCAAGCGGACGATGAGATCCTAATCCCCACGGATCAATATGCGTTTTCAATTCTCTCCTTCCTTTCTCTTTCAATGAGTGGCCTCTCATACATTTACCCATGTTATCTGTCCGCGCCAGTCAGCTCAGTATGGCCAATCCAAAGAGACGCAACAATGGGATCATACATTGTTTGCCGGAATATGGTACCAAGTAAAGGTTGGTTCTCCTCTTCCAGCCTTTTGTCTCCGAGGGCTTGCGGGCGGGCTGAGAGGTGGACTCTTTGGAGGCGAGCTAAAGGGCGCTCTGGGACCATTGCCGTATATGAGCTCATCTATAGAGACTAGGACTGGCTGAGACCGTTGCTCGCTGCGTCCGATGAAGAATTGGACAACGACTGCCTGTATGGATCTACAAGCCTCCCATTTCTGTACATTCTTTGACTTCTCGGGGAGGCGCACATTCTTGAACCGCAACTCTGGTTCACTCTTCTTGGTTCCGATCTCTGGCCCTTGAAGCAGGTAGTTCTGCTTGAGGATCTTCAGCAGGCCCTCGTCGTCCTTTGCGAGGTCCTCAGCCGTCTTTCCGTCTTCCAGACGTGCGGCCTTGTCTGCGCCATGTTGTAGGAGATATTGGACCAGGCCTTTGTTTCCTGTTGCTACCGTGATGAGTAAAGGCGTCTGACCATCCATGCGTTTCGCCTCGATATTTGCTCCTTTCTCGACGAGAAGCTTGACCACTGCGTCATGACCTTGTTCGCACGCCCGGATCAGGGCCGTCGAGTGATCAGCTTCATTGACAGATTCAATGGACGCGCCGTTTGCTAATAACTCGACAATATCCACAAACCCCTTTTCCGCAGCGAGCAGCAGGGGTTTTCTGCCATCTGAAGCAGCGGCTTCCAAGATATCACCTCTATCCATGAGTTCCTGCACGAGATCCTTATCTCCAGAATCAACGGCAACATGTAGAGGTGTCCATAAATCATCGTCTCGATTGCGCTCGGTGGACGAGTGGTGTTGTTTTGCGGACTGAACCTGATCGGCCTCCTCCACCGCATTTTCGTTATCAGCAAGAGCTGGCTCTCGTGACGACAACTGCGCCAGCTCATCATCTCCTGCTTCCTCCTCCACTGATCCGAGCTCTTGCGATGGTTGATTCGGTCCATTCATTGTTTCCAACAATCTAAGGAATTGATTAGTGAGGGTTGTAGAGTCACGGAACAAAACCAAAAAAAAAAAAAAAATTCATGTCGTGGGGGGTATCCATGATCGAGTTTCCACCACCTGCGTGCGGCTGAACGCTCTTTTGGACAAGGGGTTCTCAGTGGAGAATCAACTGTCCACAGGAACCGGCTGGTTTCTTGGCTGTTGAGGTTGCACTGCAGATTGTTAACTTATGCAGGTTGCCTAGATTGACAAGTGCTTACCGATTACCAGTGAGAAACCTTAGCGTAGTCTTTATTACACTTTTCAAACCACAAACAAACTCCTGCAGGCACTAGACTCGATGTGACCCTCTCTCCTCAGTAATGCTCCGGCTGTCAACTGCTATCTCGAGTCCACATAAGACGTCACGACCGTCTTGTCTAGGCGGCAGCGAATTTCAATTTCTCTTGTAATCCATCGTCCAAGATGGCCATCAATGAAACGCCTAGCTCGCTATCTGCAATGCTGAAGTCGCCAAAGAACTCAAACAAGAAGAAGATCCCGCCAGGGTGGGAGGCAATGTTTGCCTCCCCCGGATCGAACGTGGTACGCCCCTTCCAGAGATCAAATAGGTCCCATGCATCGAGGAACTCGAACGCGCCTCGATCCTCCCGGAGGTCCGATGCGACGACATTCACAATTTCGACCATGCCGGCATGGAGGGGCTGGGGAAAATTCGCGCCCTTCATTGGGTACCATCACATCTTGATAATACTCATCATGATTGGGATTGTATTCTTCTGTGAGTTGGCAACTTGTCCGCGAACTAACAAGTTGCCTGATCAAGTGTCAATGATCATGAACTAAACGTAAATCATATACTTAGCACTCATCTCAGCTGGCTGTGTCGTGCATGGCCTCCGCGACATCTACCTGCTGTCACTGTCCTACGCAAACCCCGACCGCACGTCCGATAGTAACGTGTCAGCGCTGCTTGCATCTGCAGTCGGTAACACCACTCACTCATTGGAAGTACGCGTGGGTTTTATTGGGGCATGTGCCAGATTACCCTCAGGGTGGTCGTGTTCGCCCAACTTCAATACGATTATCAATAGAGTCTCCGAGGTATCGTCCGCAACAGCCGATGCAAACTCGACATCCTCGTACGATCCGCTTGGCCTTGCTCATCTTGGAAAAAGTTTCAGAGACGAAGTTGTGTTCGATGGGTTGATGTGAGCCACCCCCCACCAAACACGATCCTGGAATATCTAGTGATAATGAAATGGCATATAGCTAACAATCCCCTGATAGGTTCATAGCAGTAGGCTGCGGTCTCATTGGCCTCTGCGTCCTAATCATGATTGGGGCTGTCGGGAAGAAGGCAGCAACAGCGGTGTCTGAGGGCAGCGAAACATCCTCCGGCAGCGCAAGAAGCAGCAGCGCAAGCAGCAGCAAAAGAGACATGAAACGAAGACTTTCTATATTGAATGTAGCGATGTCGTTCACCCTCGTGTCCGCCATCATGGCATTGCTGTCCGTCTTTTGGCAACACCTAGGCAGTTCGGGGGCGGCAACGATGGTCGCGGTCTTGACAAATGGGGCTGTCAGGACAGGCCTCGGGTCTGTGGCAATGGGATTGGGCTGGGCTACGGTATTCACTAATTTCTTAGTCTTCGTGGGCTGCGTAGCCTTGAGACTCAGTATTGTAATTATTTCAAGGATGGAAGAAGACTGAGGGTGTTTTGAAGGAATGTCTCGACTCTATTACGACAGCCATCAACCTTACAAATTCAAAAGCTCTCAAGGTCTGCGTCAATGACATACGACATAGAGGAGGCACAAATGTAGACAGATTGCAGACGCCCGGACAGCAGCAAGCGTCTTTACCGGGTTAGTGTCTACTTATGCGTCGGTCTTGAGCATTCGTGGCTGCTGGCAGAATTGCCAGACATGTGAAAAATTGCTCCCCTCACCTCACATGGCTTTTCGAAGCCTAGCCAATCATGATTGCAGATAATTATTGTGCTAATTGAGTTTCGGCGAGCACTTACACGGAGCTGGATGCCAGACTAGAGGAGTCCATGATGAGAGCATGATAGGGGATTTTCTTAGTCTCTCACCTGCGTTGATGTATCCGGGCCAGCAGGCCTAAGCACGCTTGCAAAAAGCCCTTCTCATTGAAGTATGAAGGTCTATCTGTACACAAATTTAATCGTTACTCTGCCGGTTCCTAGGCACCTTCTGTTGGCCCACCACCTCAACTAACTCCAGCCGACATTTGCTATTCGACAACGAAACTTTCCATAGATTTCTGTCCTGAAGAAATTTGCATGCCAAAAACAATTATGAATACAACAAATATGAGTATCCAGGGTGCTGCAGGCCTCGTATCCCTTGGGTAGGTGAGAAGGACCAATGGAACAGGAGAAGTAAAACAGCACACGCCTAAAAAGAATCACGTTGTAGATCAATGATATAAACATAGGTGACGAAGAATGTTTTTATTTTTGAATCGCTTCTCATGTTTGAGCCAAGGAACTCAGTCGTCGAGCTCCAGACCATCAACCCTGCCGAGGAACTCGCCTTTAGCACCCCTGAGCAGTTCATCCATATCAACGGTACCATCGGCGATGTACTTCTCGCTGACGCCAGTGTTGACTCTTTTGGACAAAAGCTGCTTTAGTTGGGCTCTTAAGACACCGACCTCTGCCTTGGACAATCCTCTCGCCTCGTCCTGCTTCGCCTTCCTGCCGCTGCCTCGGCCGCCCCACTTGCCCATCTGCTCCATGTCGTCACTGTCATAGTCAACCCCAAGCTCCTCCGCCGCGTTCTTCATCCAGTCGTCCTCCTTGCTGCCCTTCTCCTTTGCAAGCTGCGTATCGGCAATCTTCTTTGCCAAAGTCACACGTTCCTTTAAGCGGTTTACAAGGCGCCGGTCGAGGTCAATGGTCTGCACGAAAAAGTCGGTCTTCTTGGCGCCCGAGGGCGACTTGGCTGAGGCGTGCACTTTGGCAATCAGCCTCCTCGTAGGAACGACTTCTTCAGGCGCACAGAGCAGGACACTGAGACCAGACTTGTCTGCTCTTGCCGTGCGGCCAGAACGGTGGACGTAGGCGTCGGCGGCGCGAGGGACGTGATAATGAATAACGGCGTCGATGCCCGGGATGTCGAGACCGCGGGCAGCTACGTCTGTGGCGATCAGAATGGATGCTGTTCCGGGTTTTGCGCCTGTGAAGCGCTCAACGGATCTGAGTCGGGCCTTTTGAGCCATCTGGGAGTGTAAGGCATGAACGGGGAGATTGAGGTTTTGCAGCATGGGTACGAGGCGTCGGGCGGCACTGATAGAATTCGTAAAGACCAAGGTGCGCTGTGTGGACTGCAAAAGTAGCAAGGAGTAAAGGTAGAGGTCCTAAGTGCAGAGTCAGCAAACAAATTCCGAGCACGGGGTGGAAAGCATTTACCTTTTCCATTGCGCCACATTCCACCAGGCCTTCTTTGAGCCCCTGAGCCATTTGCGACACCGGGTTCACGTCGACAAACTTTGGTTTCTCTTCCCTGAAGTTGAGCTTCTTTAGGAGGTACTCCATAGACTGTGCATCACTCATCAAGTCGAACTTTCCCTTGCCAGCCAGCTTCTGCTGGAGTCCCTTGTTGAATGTAGCAGAGAAGACGAGAGTCTGCCTTGGGAACAGCTCGGGCTCGTCGTCCTCCTCATCCATCGTAATCCTATCGATTGCCTGCAGGATATCCTCGGCTTCTTTAAAGTGTCCCTCCGTGAGAAGACGATCTGCCTCGTCTACCACCAGAAAGCTGACCTTCTTGAACGACTCCAGGAGCGCAGTGCTCGAGCTTAACACTTCCCATAGACGACCGGGCGTTCCAACCACGATATCTGCCTTTTCCAGTTGTCGCTGCTGCTTCAACATTGACAGGCCACCAGTGACGGAACAGACATATGGTGCAGTAGGCAAGCCGGCACACAACTCCTTGATGTGGTTCGTGAGCTGATGGGCCAGCTCTCTGGTTGGTGACATGATCAAGCCAACTGGTGACCTATCATTGTCAGCATCGCCCTCCTCTTGTCTTAACAACCAGGCTTCCACGATAGGTATCGAGAAGGCCAGCGTCTTTCCGGATCCAGTTGAAGCTTTTCCAATGACGTCGTGACCGGCGAGAATCTTCGGTATCGCAGCTGCTTGTATGTCGGAAGGCTTGGTAAACTTCAGCCTTGCGAGTGACGAGACCATCCGGGGCGACAGGTCGAGAGGCACCCAGGCGGACATGTCAATATCCTCGGCAGAATCATCTGCCGCCGCACCGCCCACCGTGGTAAACACATTGCTCTCCAGCTCCGAATCAGCCTCGGACCGCGTTGCTCCCGCCGTCTTCTTCCCTTTCTTTTCCTTCTTGTCCTTTTTTGCCTGTTGTTGTTTCTTGTCTGTCTTTGCTGTTTTGTTCGATTTTGGTTGTACTTCGGCATCGGCTTGTACAGGCTCGTCTCCAATCTTGGTCGTTTCCTCGGAGATCTCGGGCTCGTCATCGTCAAAGCCTTGGAACTCTTCACCGTCCGCTTCCGGATCCACGGCGGCAACAAACTTGATCGTGTTGCCGTTGCGCACGACGTCGACACCCGTGATCTCCTCTAGACCAAAGAAGCCCTCGGCATCGTCAAACATTTCGGGAATCTCGACGGCCTTCCATGGCAGCTTGTTGGCGTCGACGGCTCGCTTTGGTCTCGCGGGCGCTGCTGGCGCGCCCTTCTTCTGTCCAACCGCATCCTTTCTTCGCTTCTTGGAAGGCGCTGCGATGGCTGGTGCTGTTGCTGCCGCCAGCTTTCTTTTCTTCTTGTTGTCGACCATTGCTCCCTATGGCACCCTGCGAGTCTTTTGTTCGTAGTCGTGGTAGTGAGCGCTGCGAGTGTGATGCGAGGGTTTGGCAGCGTCGTAAAAAATAAAAAATAAAAAAAAATTACTACGACGTACAGAAGGTCTGTAGGAAAAATAAAGTGGGCCCAAAGAATTACCCGCGCCAAGCTATACTGCATCGATGCAGGCCTTACAGCGGACCCCTGCCAGCGGATTTTTCAGTGATCACAGGCGCTGGAGTAATTTTCTCACTATAACATTGATTTGCGTAAATTTGTCCTCCTTCTCAAGTCTCTTACGCCTTGTTTCATATAGCCTCGTCACAATGGGTAAATCTTCCAAGGACAAGCGTGATGCATATTATCGGCTAGCAAAAGAGCAAGGCTGGCGCGCCAGGAGTGCATTCAAGCTGTTGCAACTGGATGAAGGTGACCAAATTATCACTTCTTAGCACACGCGCCGCCCCGAGAAACTGACCAAGCTGCCAACAGAGTTTGACCTCTTCAAGGATGTCACACGTGTGGTGGACCTCTGCGCAGCCCCGGGGAGCTGGTCGCAGGTATTGTCCCGGGTGCTGATCAAGGGTGAGAAGTTTGGCCGTTCGGCATGGCAGGACAAGGAGGCCCAGTTCCGCCAGCAGATGCTGCGTGTCTTTGCTCCAGAGAAGACCGGCGCTGTCCATCTTGGAGACCTTCCTGTCCAAGGGAGGGATGGCGCACCAAAGCCTCGAGAGGATGTCAAGATTGTCGCCATCGACCTGCAGCCCATCAGTCCCCTGTCAGGCATCACCACCCTTCGCGCCGATATTACACACCCCGCGACTGTGCCGCTTCTTCTGAAGACGCTCGATCCAGAGTACGACCCCAGCAGCATGACCCAGCAGGCCTCTCACCCGGTCGACCTGGTCCTGAGCGACGGCGCACCAGACGTCACTGGGCTCCATGATCTGGATATCTACGTCCAATCCCAGCTCCTATTTGCCGCGCTCAACCTTGCCCTGTGCGTGTTGAAGCCGGGCGGGAAGTTTGTGGCCAAGATTTTCAGGGGCAGGAATGTGGATGTGCTCTACGCACAGCTAAAGTTATTCTTTGAGCGGGTAGTTGTTGCAAAGCCTAGGTCGTCACGAGCTAGCAGCATCGAGGCCTTCATCGTCTGCTTGAACTTCCAGCCGCCGCCTGGATTCATTGCAAGCTTGGACGAGCCGCTTGGCGTGGGCCAGAAACTGCCAGACATGATCAAAGAGAGAACCTCACAGCTACCAGTCATCGCGAGAACAACAATGCAAAGCCCGGTGACCGGTGCTTGGGACGCGACGCCCGACAATGGATCTCAGCTCCGGGCTGACGGCGTTGTGGAGGTTGAGATTGAGGATGAGACGGAGGCTGATAGGAGCGAGGTTGGCTGGATCGCACCGTTTATTGCCTGTGGAGATCTATCTGCCTTCGACTCCGATGCTTCTTATCAATTGCCAGAAGACCATGTTACACTGGACCCTGTGCAGCCGCCCACGGCACCACCATACAAGCGAGCCATCGAGATGCGGAGGGCAGCTGGAGGCGCATACGGCAAGACTCTAAAGAGCTGAACATGGTTCGAGATCTCGCCACGCTGCTTATAGTCTGTGGAGGCGCTGGCACCTTTTGCTCTCCTGCAGCGGAGGACCTTTAGTGGTTGGCTCTCGGTCCTTGCTTCTCCAGCAGTCTCAAGTTCGGATTCGAGTTCTCCTCGAAGAAGTCGATCGTACCAAAGATCTTCTCATACAGCTTCCGACTCTCCGGACTGCTCGAGAGGATCCACAGGGCCCTGAGATCTGGCCAGCTGTCCAAGACATCGTTCAGGCACTTCATCAGGAACGTCCCCAGTCCTCTCTGCTGGTGCTCCTTCAGCACGTACACGTCTGTCAGATAGCCGAATGTGACGCGGTCGGTGATGAGTCTGGCAGCACCAATCATGGTACGCTTCTGAGAGTCTGCAACAACGTCAACCGGACGAACCGAGAATAGAATGCGGACTCGACAATTGTGCAAGTCATTCAATTCTGTCTGCAATAGCTCAATATTGCTCACCTTGGACGTGGTACACGGCGAAGACCAGGCAGTTATCGACCATGGTCTTGAGGCGATCCTCGGTGAGTGCGGTTGCCCACCAGAGCATATCGGAGCCGAGGGCCGCGTTCAGGGCTTGGAGATCGAGTATGTTTGGGTCTGTGGAGCACATGTATGTGGCGTCTGCACCGTGGTGCGTCCAATTCTGAGGGCCCGCCATTTTCTTTTTGTTTGTTTTTGTTGGCGAGCTGGGAATTATTTTGGGAGGTGTATAGCTATAGCAAGACTGTGTGTATCGCCCAAACAAGTGCAAAATCTACAGCATCAAGATGGAGTTTGATGGCTCGCAAACTTTCGAAATAGCTCGGGAAGAATGATGACTATATCTGCTCGACCAGTGTGCGCAAATGAGCATTCTCGCAATGCACACACAACCTTAGCGACGCCCCTCTCGTTGAGTCACCACATAAGAACCCTCTCCCTTCTTCCTTTCCCCAACCCTGGGAATCCCAGCCGTATCTAGCCGCTGTCGGAGCTGGTTGCTACGCCGTAATCTCAAAGACTTAGTGCGGTCGTCCGCCGCCCAGCCCTTCGTCGTCTCTATTTCGTCGTCTTGGAGCCGCCTGGACTTGGAACTTGAGTAGAATTGCTCGACTTGGCCGGCCTTGGTTCGATGTGTACCCGATCCCTGCCCTAGGCTCCCTAGACGGTGTCCAGGCCCTTCTAAGACATATGGATGACTCTCGGATCATGTCACTGTCTACTATCTTCTCATTGAACTATGAATACATCCAATAAGGGCTTTGCTTCCCGTTACAACTCCCCCTACAAGACGGGATGAAAATCACCGCCAAAACATGACACAAAGGGCCAGGCTTAATTTGCAGCTTCTGCCTTCAAAAGAAACTTGTTTTCGCCAACTTTTGTCCGTAAAGTTCTTAATTCCTGGTTAGCATAGTAAATAAGTTCAGTCCAAACAATACGCAAGTACTTATTAATGAAGTCGAGGTCTGACTTGTCCTACTATCACGCGGGATTCACATGGTTTGCCGGAATTCAAACCGGACAAGCAACGGACGATGGAAAAAATATTTCATGTTAGGTACCTGGAAACCAGAGCTTGACATCTTCGATACAATGTATGCATCATGGAGTGATTTAATCTGCATAAGGATTCAAGATGTGCACAAAAAAGTGGACTATCTCATGGCCGTATACGTTTTGAAGATGTCGACCCGGCGTCACACTCGCATAGAGGTTGTTGCCATTGTGGACATGTATACCCGTGGACGTGACCTGGAGATAGCTTAGTTCGAATTATCATGTCATGGTCATCATGCCCAAATCAACTCAAGTATCCCCTTCGTGCACTCAATACATAGACTAACTTACCAACTAGGATCCCGCCGTCTTCATCTACGCGCGTACGATGCTGGAAGGCTGAGATAGCTGGACATATAAGTACACATAAGTGCTTCATGTCGAGATCATTGACTTACGCACCAGCTAACGCAGCCACATGAGTAGGAAAAGGATGTCAATGCGAAAGAGCTAGAATCGGTCCGTCAAGACTCTATTCAAAGTACTCAGAGTTGACCATCAGTCCTGGAGAGAAAACTAAGACAGAGCGCTTCTGCAAGCGAGAATATCTCCCGCCCGGAAAACATATATATAAGGCATACACTCTCGTAGTTGAGGAGGCCGTACTATTCTAATCTTGTCACTTCACCGAAGGAACAAGAAAATACCTTGACTTGTCTTTTCTTTCTGTGTTTTTTTCTTGGAACTTTCTTGTTGTGCCTCCTTGTTGCGCGGTGACCCACCCGTCACCATGAAGTTCTTTTTCTCGGTTTTCTTCCTTTTCTGGGGGCTGCTGCTGGCTGAGTTTGCCGCAGCGGCGCCCGTCACCTCCGGCGAGGAGGTCATCCGCCCGCCAATCGTGGCGGGCTGCAGGCTCAGCTTTGTCCCGTTCCGCCCGGAGTGCCATGTCAACAATGACACGGCCCCCGCCCCCCCCTCTGCCTGGTGCCGGTCTTGACTTTGGTTGCACCTGGGACGACGACCACCCGCGGCTCCCCAAGTGCCATTTCCGCTTGGGGGGCTCACGCCCCGATGCCCCGACCACGACGACCGCCGCCCCCACTACCAGCAGCTCCGTCGTTGCCGAGCCGACTGAGGAGCCGAGCTCGTCGGAGCCGGCCGTGACCGTGACGACGACGACGACCGTTACCTGGGGCAACTCGGAGCCCACCGCTCCGATAATGACGACGACGACGGTGACTCAGCCCAGCCCGACCCCAAGCGACCGTGACAACGACGGCGACCGTCGTTCCTGTTCCAGAGCCCAGCGACAGTTTGAGCTGGACGACGACTCGCTTTTCCTGGCCGCCCGCTCCCAAGTTGAATTCAACGACAACGCGACTTTCCTCGGAGCCAAGTGACGCGTTGAATTCGACGGCGACGCGCTCTTCCCTGACATCGACTGCTAGGATAAATCCGACGACAGTCATCGTCCGGCCTGTCCCTGAGCCAAGTCATGAGTTGAACTCGACGACGACCCGCTTCTCCCTGGCGCCAACAACCAGGTTGAATACAACGACGTCGTCACGAACTTTCCCAGAGCCGAGTAGTTGGTCGACGGTGACCCGACCTGGCTTGAAGCCAACGTCCTCTGGCTCCTTGTCGTCCTCGTCCTCGTCCTCGTCTTTGGCTTCGTCTTGGTCTTTGTCTTCGTCTTTGGCGACAACATCCTTGTCTTCGCCCTCGACATCGTCTCCTTCTTCTCCTCCTTTGCCTTCGTCGTCCTCTTTGTCCTTCTCGTCTTCCTCCCCGGGCGTGGGGTCTCCCACCTCACTGTCCTCCTCCCCCGTCTCTTCGTCGGCCAAATCAAGACCCACGTCTCGCCCAGCACCCAAAATGGACGGGCCAGGTCACGATGGCAAGAAGCCCGGCAGGCCCAAGACGGATGACGACGACCGCGTCAACCGCGAGAAAGACGATAGGAGAAAGGAGGATCTGGCTCTCGGGCTTGGCCTTGGTCTGGGTGGCGGCATCCCCGCCTTTGGTTTCTTCGGCTGGCTCGTTAAAAGCTTCACCGAGGCGCAAATCGGTCGGTTGGTCGACGCCATGCGTGAGCTTGGTACCGACCTCAGACACCTGACTCCATCCACCAGCTACGGTTATGGGACTGAGTCTCCTGTCATTTCCTTGCCGGGGCAGCCGCACCCTATTGAGCTCCCTCCTTCGTTGCTCCCGCCTCCGGAAGAAATGCCCCCTAGCATTCTCCCTCCTGAGACCCCTATTCAGGTTCCCTCTCCTGAGATTATTCCTCCTGAGATCCCTCCTGCAGTACCTCCGCCCGTGGTTGCTCCGCCTGCAGTCCCTCCTCCTGTGGTGCCTCCGCCCGTGGTTGCTCCGCCTGCAGTCCCTCCTCCTATAGTGCCTCCTCCTGTGGTGCCTCCTCCTGTGGTGCTTCCTCCTGTGGTGCCTCCTCCTGTCGTTCCTCCGCCTGTCGTTCCTCCACCAGTGGTTCCTCCACCTGCAGTACCTC